>JASANF010016903.1:0-24237 GCA_030248245.1 Trissonchulus sp. WLG1_4
TTTTATCTATTCTAAAATCTAGGGGTGTGAGGTCATCTCTGGGAAGGGTGGTATAACAAGGAATTTCGGTAATTTGGGTAGACTCAACTACCTGCTGAACGCTAGGTGTTGAGTCGTAATCCAGGCTTTCTATGCTGCACGGCTTCATCTTCGCTTTCTCCTTTTCTTCTGGAGCTTGCGTCGCTTACGGGGTTTCGGCTTTCTCTTAATAACTTTACGTCTTCGCTCTTTACGCCTAAGCGCTGAGCTAGGAAATGCAATAGCACGTCGTCTACCTGCCATTTTACCTATGGTTTTGCTGTGTACTGTCTGTCTACTTAATAACTTTTGCCAGTACGGCTTCCAGTTGCTTTTATGCAGAATGTTTAAAATGTAATTGTATGAACATGAATCCTGTGTCTACTGGTTCATATGATGTGTCTAGTACTCGAAATGCCACTGAGCTTAGCTCAGACTGATTGACTGGTGTGTAGGCTGGTTGTTGCGATGTTGTAACTACGTGTAGCAAAGGGACCATTTCACTATTGACAATTTGTGGTTTTACAAAATTGCACAGTACGTATTTAACATGATTGTTATACTGTATGTCAACCTTGGTTTCATGTGTAATACCTAGTATGTTAGCTAGTGGTTCAGAGAATAATACACCATTTTGCTCAATATAATTGTCATTGGTTAGCCTGATGGCTACTCCAGTTGATTCTATGCTGGTATTTATTGTACTCACTAACTCAGATGCCGACGAATACATACCACCAGGTATAGCAAATACATTACCTCCAATCATAGCACTACTATTTTGAACATTTTTCCAAATTCCTGTGAATATACAATTTATTGCACCTACTAGATAATTTGACAAATTTATTTGAGAAGGTAGTTGCACAACTGGGTTTTGCAAACTCAGCCAAAATGACATGTGAAAATCCATTACTAGTAGTCAGTAGCAGCACCATCACCACTTATTATTTCAAAGAATTGATTGACATATGTATCTACATCATCCAATGTTTTGATACCTGTTATGATCATTTTGCCTGTGTGAAAAATTATTGCGGTTGGTCCATACCACACACGTAGGCCTGCATATTCAGGTTCTAATAGGAACCTGTAGTTTCTGGTGGCCAAATGCTGTGCTATTTTAGATAAGTTGACACGATGTGACAGGCTTGTTGTCACAACTACGTTTGAAATTTTGGCCAATGTTAGGCTAGGCCTAATGCCTAATGTCCTGTTGAGGGCTCGACCACACTTATTGACAGCCAGCTGCACTTTGACAAATGACTTGCCACCAACCATAGAAACTTTACCACTACTAAAAATTACGCAAGTTACCTTAGTATTTGGAACTTTCCAAATTAATCCTTGAAAACGACGAGGGTTGTACTCTATGCCCATCCGTTGACTGAAAAGGCGTAGGTCAATTTTCTGCTTGAAATTGACAGAGGCAGTTAAGTTTACGACTGTACTCTGCATGGTGAAACTGATAGACTGACCAAAGTGCAACAAGCAAGGGTTTATATTGGCATTATGTTCTCAGCCGGTTCCCATGTACTTGCTGACTCAGGATAGCCCAACCATTTTATCAAATATTCTTTACGACCTTTGCGTCGACGCTCTTTCAGAATCCGTTCTACTTTATACACATCCCCCGGTATAACTTTTTGTAACTCTGCCTGATAGAATGAACCCAGTATGGGTTCTCCTGTACTATCCTTTAGATGGTACATGGGATGTTTACGGGGAATCACTTTGGTCACCTCAAAAATTTCACGTGACCAATTAGGTTCATACCCTTTGGCAAAAACACCTTTTTCTTTTTGAATTCTCACTTTGTCCCCAATCTTAAATTTTGTCTTATATGGAAAAAGGGGATAAGTTTGGGGATATAGAACATTACGGACTTGGTCCTCATTTTCTTTTGTGACATCAATTGGTTTTTGTTTTATACTACGATGCTTTGAATGATTATATGAATTAACTATATCACTCAAAACATCAATATAACGCCAACTATTCATATGTGTCATGTAACGATAAATTTTTGTTTTCAGTGTTCTAATTAGTCGTTCTGCAATACTAGCCTTAGTTTTTGGATTAAGGGCTGTGTAAAAGTTTACCCCTATATCTTTCATATACTTTTGTAGCTCAGCATTCATAAATTCCCCTCCCCTATCGGTCATAAAATTTTTGGGTATTCTATCACCACCAAAAATCTTTTTGATTGCCGTTAGGGTAGTACCAGATTTTTTATCCTTCAATGGTTCTACCCATGCAAATTTGGAAAATCCATCAATTACTACCAGCAAGTATTTTATGCCGTCATTGTATCGACTAATGACAGACATATCAGCTAAATCCGCCTGCCATAGGTCATCTATACCCGCTATCTCGTATCTGTTGTGAAGATATCTACGTCTAGTGGGAGCATGCAAAGTATAGGCATCCTGAGTTTGCAACCAGTCCTTCA
The DNA here is from genome assembly GCA_030248245.1 of Trissonchulus sp. WLG1_4. Lineage (NCBI taxonomy): Eukaryota > Metazoa > Nematoda > Enoplea > Enoplida > Ironidae > Trissonchulus > Trissonchulus sp. WLG1_4. Next base: position 2,471 of record JASANF010016903.1, read on the forward strand.
CCTCCTCACGACCAACATTCAAACCTTCACTCTTGGCCTGGGAATAAAGACTGTTTATACCACCCAAGCTTCCTATGCTACCCGGGCTATAGTATATATGGGCCAATCGCTCCATCTTCGCACTCTACACAACACCAGTAGACTACTTAATAATTGTTATTAAATTTATTCTTCAACATCATATATCATCGACGGGTAAATATGGGAATAGTACAAATGCACAGAGTCCATGTAATAAATGTCCACATCACAGTCTATGCAGGAGTGATTATTGATGAGAGTTTGACGACAAGCATTGCAATCCCTTCTGGCAAATAGATGACACAATATTTGCAGTTTCTGGGGCAAATAGAAGTTTCCGTAGTGCTCAATAAATGACGCAATAAATTGAGCGTGAAAATTTTCCAGCACTCCTTGTTTAATGATTGGATACTGGTTTCCGTAGGGCCAGCAGCGTTGGAGTCGGGTTTGGGGTAGGAACATGTAGGCGTCGTCCAATTGGGATAAACGCGCTGTAACTTCTCGGGTGACTTGATCAATGAGTATGTCACGATCAGCCATGCTGAAAAAAAAAAAACAACAATGTATACACCGTATAGTTTTAACCCCAGTTATAACCCACACTTGGTTTTAACCTTGGTTTTAACCCAAAAATTCTTTCTGATTCCCGTTTCGTCCGTACCACGGGACTCATCAGGCACCAATTTGAATTTAGTTAAAGCTACTCAGTAGCCTCAATTAAATTCTAGGCTGGTACGACGGGCTCAATTTTTTTTTTCAATTATCAACATATATTTTTTTTCAATTATTAATATATTTTCTTTTTTGGAGCCCTCCTAGAACTATCGTGTGTTTAGGTCACGCGATAATTCTATCACAACACAACATATACTCAGACAAAATACAACACTCGGTCAGACAATGATACATATGAATTAAAGTCTTTCCTGCACCAACTGCATTTCGGTGAGGGCATGTTGATCAGTTGCCGTACGCAGTCAATGCAGTGTCGGGGTTTCATTCGACAATATTGCGTACATTGGGTCAGTATCACATCCGCCTTCTTGGAAAAACATATAACACAAATGGAGTCTTCGTCAGGGGTAATGGTTGGTTGTTCGCGATACACCAATCTCATGATATCAGTGGAAGAATTGTAGGTCGTCTTCTGTGTCCCTTGTCGACGCAAAAATTTCAACAAATCATTCGCCATAATTAATAATATCTGAAAATACAAACAGAGGGTACAACAACTCCTAAATTCTTTCTGATAACCCGTTTCGTCCGTACCACGGGACTCATCAGGCACCAATTTGAATTTAGTTAAAGCTTCTCTGAAGCCTCAATTAAATTCTAGGCTGGTACGACGGGCTCATTTTTTTTTTCAATTATCAACATATTTTTTCATTTACTTTTTTTTTCAATATTACACGAAATATATTTTTCTTATCATTTTTTTTAATTATGAATATATTTTCTTTTCATTTTTTTTGAGCCTTCCTAGAACTATCGTGTGTTGGACTGCTTGTTACCAGAGCACACGATAATTCTATCACAATACATGAATATTTACAAAAAATGAATAGTTATCGGACATATTTGTCCATTGATATGGGGTGCATGTCTTCAAGTGGCACATAAAAGTGTCCTGGTGGTTGAGTTTGATCCATGATCTAAACAGAACGAAACAGTATAATCTACTACATACGAATAATATATATCTATAAAGTATTTTACAATATCTGACTCACCTCATTGAAATAAAGTTTCTTCGTAAGTAGGACCACGAATGACATGAATGGTCTCATGCACCAGGAACATTTTCGGGTTGTCTGAATCATGTTCTGGAGGCAGTCAAGACAATGTCGTGGTTTCCTTTGGCAGATTTCATTGCAATTGGTCAGAATGACATCGGCTGTTTGGATACGGCAAATGACGCACATGCGTGGTGCATCCGAAATGTCGATGATCTCGTAGTATATGGGGTATTTCTGAAAAAGGTACATAGTCTTTGAAGTTAACTAATGATAGCCTACATTCTTGCAATATCTTGCAGTTACTAGTTATAAACACAAATGCTTAGTTAAACAATTAATCAACCAATAGCCTAAATTTTTGTCGATGGGTCGTACTGACTATATCACACAATAGTTGAGTAGCAACATTTACCTGTGGCATTTCTTCACGTTGAATAACTGGAATTGAATAGTCACCGAGGGTGATCCATGTCCATGGTTTTTCCTGGTTGTGGGGACCGTTCCAGTAGGGGATATTCTTATAGGAACCGTTAATATATAGTGACAGTTTGCCCTCCATTCTGGGACGATTTGATAAAAGTTTGGGGTAATCGCCATTTTCCAAATAAGGAATCCACATGGTGGGGGCATTGGGGCAACGGAGTGGAATAAATTGATATTTCACCATAGATCCGGCCATAATAATGTAATCTGAAAAAAAAAACAACAATACCTTGGTTCACACTTGGTTATAACCTTGATTTTAACCCAAAAATTCTGATAACCCGTTTCGTCCGTACCACGGGACTCATCAGGCACCAATTTGAATTTAGTTAAAGCTACTCAGTAGCCTCAATTAAATTCTAGGCTGGTACGACGGGCTCTTTTTTTTCAATTATAAATATATTTTTCTTATCATTTATTTTTTTTTTCAATTATGAATATAATTTTTTTTTCAATATTTTTATATGATTTAATATATATTATGTTTTTTTACTGAGCCCTCCTAGAACTACCGTGTGTTGGGTTCACACGATAATTCTATCACAGGTACATTACATTAGTATGAATGGGATACAATATACAACATGCTGATATTTGCATCATAAAAATCTACAGCGTCAACATAATATTCATCACAACTGTCCACACATTCATGTGTGCCATTCTTGCATCCTTCGCATTCGTTTTCCGCAAATATTTTGCACAGTTGGGATAGTTGTTCCAATGGGGTAAGGTGTCCATATTTTTTTGTGAATGCTGAAACGAATTCTTCTAGGAAGATTTTGTAAACCGCAGTTTTCAGTTGGGGGTATCTGTTTTCGAATGGCCACACTTGGTCCAAATGGGATTGGGGTAGGAATTTCTCCGTCGGGGTTAGACGGCCGATTGAGTTGGCCACGTGGGATGCAAAGGAAGGGTCGTCATCCATCATATCTTCAACACCGTCTCGACCGGGGGTGGGAATGGGCATTGGCTCGGCATTGGGGGTATAAGTGGGGCAAATAATATCAAAATCATAATCCATAATGAATGTCTGAAACAACAATACATAAATCAATCCCCGGTCATCCTTGGTTTTAACCACCAAAATTCTTTCTGATAACCCGTTTCGTCCGTACCACGGGACTCATCAGGCACCAATTTGAATTTAGTTAAAGCTACTCAGTAGCCTCAATTAAACTCTAGGCTGGTACGACGGGCTCAATTTTTTTTTTTTCATAACATAACGTTTTTGTTACACGTATATTTTTTTTGTATGTTTTTTATTTTTTATTTTTTTGTTGAGCCTTCCTAGAACTACCGTGTGTTGGAAAGACTTATTGTTTCCAGAGCACACGATAATTCTATCACAACTACAACAATTGAATACAGAAATTATACAACAAATGAATACAAAAATTATGTACAATAATTACAATTATACATCTGAATACAAAAATTATACAATAATTGCATGGTATGTTACACATCACAGGGGTAGGGGTTTGGTGGTCACGTGGTCTGGTTGGACAATGCGTTTGGGGTAAAAGTAACTGAGGCCGTTTCTATGTTGGTAGTATTGCACCATTTGATTGTTTCGTAGTACAAATCCGTGGTTCACACCTCCTTGAGGGTTGTGGTCGTCAAATAAAACTGCAAGGAACATTTCCTTGGTGACGTCATTGGTGGTTTTGGAAAGTCCCTTGGTTGACAATTTCGTGGGGGTGTCTCCACCAAAGGCATAATAGGTTTTGGAGGCAAGGGCAACCATTCCATCACCCTTCCATTCCTGCTTGAAAAGTCCGGGAGTTCGCTGGTCGTATTGTGTGAGGGCAAGGAATTTCTTCTTTTCAATTTCGTATTGGGGGCGTAGGTCAGGGGTAATGGCTTCGTCCAGGGTTTCATGGGCAAGGGCAAAATACAAAGAGTCTGTGTCCATTTCCATCATGCACCATGAATCACGGGGAATGAACGTATACAGGAAATTGTAAAAGTCCAACATTTTCAATTTTGCGTACTGGTACACGAAATAGGCAATTAGGTTGGGAAGGGCGAATTTAATTTTCTTCTTCATCATACACACTTCAAAAACACCGTCTTCAATTTCGTCGTGGGATTGGTAAAAAGGGTCACTGATATACTGGGGTAATTTGCGTTCAGGAATGAATTGGACGTCGGTGTGTTTTTCCACATCCGTCAATGTTCTGCCATAGTATGAATTTCCTTGGAGTTTGAAAAGTTCTCCTTTGATGGCCATGGTTGGGTCTGCATCCGCTTGACGTCGGTAGTTTGCCACTTCGTCCATCAAATGTTCAAAGGGTTGGGCTTTGTTGAATTGAACTGCTTCGTAAATTCGGGTGACTTTCAGTCCACAATTTAAATAGTACTTTATTAGGGGGGTGGACAATAGGATTTTCTTGCCGAAATAACTGCCAATGAGGCATCGGCGGGGCTGGTTCATGATTTTATGGACTTCGGCGTGTTGTCGCATGGTTGGACCGATATCGTCAAGGGAAATGTCGATGTTCTTGAATATCGGTGGCATTTCTTCGTACCGATCACGCAAATGCTCCGGTACTTCAATGTCCACCTCAATGATTCCAAAAAATTTGTCGTTGGTCACGTTCTGGAGTATTTGTCGACCCGTGAGTACGGTGGGCAGTGGTCTTCGAGTGGCCTGGATGTATTGGTCCACGGCACACTCCCACTCCTCGATGTATTCCACCGGCTGCTGGGCGAAATAGGCTTTGCGTCGTTGTTCTCGTTGGCGAACCTGTTCATCCTCCGCGTAGGTGCCCTTTGGACAGTCCTGGTGTTGGTGCCAATAACAACCATGGAACTGGAGGACGACGGGTCGTTGACGCCCTGGGCAGGTATGCACATACCCATCCACGGGATATCGACATGCACCATCATAGAATACCTTCTGCCCGCCATTGAATCGGTGTTGGATTCTGATGGTATGTCGTACCCCGGTGGCACGGTAGGCATCCTCCTCCAGGCGTAACCTCATCAGTTCCAACCACGTCAATTCCTTGTGGCATAGGGTGTATCCGGGGGTTCGTCGGAAGGGTTTGTTGATGGCCTCGGGATCACCGTCCTCGCCAATGCCGGCCGTTGGTTCCCAAATGTGGTAAATACCCGTGGGCATGGCCTGGCAAAGGCTCCACAGGTAGAGACTGTTGGCGTCATACCCGAGAACCTTCTTGCACACCTTCGAACCACCTGAAATAAACAAAGTTACACTATATATGCATAGCAAGTACAATTGATTATTCAAATAATGCTGTTTGACTCAAAGTGTGTGCTGTAATGCTAAATTATATCAAATGACAGTTTAAGTGATACTACTAGTAATGTACCCACTGCGTAAGTATCAAATTATAGTAATACCGGTTGACACAAAGTGTCTGTAAACACACAATGTTGTAAGTATCAATAAATCAAATTACAATGATACTACTTGTAATTTAACCACCGAAGGCCCCACTATAATGCGTAAGTATCTATAAATGAAAGTATAGTGCTAGTGGTTGACACAAAAGTGTGTGACAGAGACCATAATATTACACTGTCGACATACCCGGTATTGTAGTGATGTCCCGCTCCTGGTAACGATGGAAAATGATGGACGGACCACCCACAATGTTGTTCTTGATGATGTGGTGCCATTTGGAGTGTTTTTCATTCCAAAGGGTGAAAATGTGGCGCGGATGGGTTGTTTGGAACATGTGGATCATGCTGATGCCCGGGAGGCTGACGGCTTGTTTGAACATGTCAATTCCGAGTCCTTGGAAGTGTTCAAACATTTTCTGCGCCGCCTCCAGGAAAGGCACAACATCCAGGTTGTTGTACCACACCAACATGTCCTTCATGGTCTGGAATCCTTCTTCTTCCCAGGTCCGCTGAAGTTGTTCATAGTCTTCATCTGAAATGTCTTTATTTTTCAGGGTGGAATGGAAGGCTTCTTTTGGGGGCAGGTGGTCGTCGTCCAATTGGGCTAAGTCAGTTAACCATTCGTATGGCCACTGACCTTTGCGCTGAGGGACCTGGAAGGCTCGAAGCCATTTCTCGTATGAGGTCCCTTGCGCCAAATAGTTGGTAATGTCCAAAAATAGGAGGTTGTTTGTTGAAAGGGCCATATATGAATTGTTCTTCTTCACCACATAATTTATCTTCTCACCATTTCGGATAATGTGAGGCAATAAATACTTCTTGATGAGGTTGAGGTCAAATTTTGCCGAGTTGAAACCAAGGACAGGGAGTGTCGTGATCCATTTCTCGAATTTCTTCTGCAGAAATGTCCATCGTTTCTTCTCTTTGGATTGGTCAAAGTCTTTTTGACGAAATGCAGTCAGGTATTCTTCCACCCGCTGGTCCAAAATTTCAATAATTTCCTGGAAATCTTCCGATAAAATTTCGAGGGCTTGACGGGAAATTTCTTCCAGGTAGGCGTACATTTGGTTGACAATATCTTCAGGGGCACCAATAAAACAATAGGGGTCAGTGTAACCGGGCACATTGGAGGCAACACTAACACTGACTGGGACCAGGGTATTGGTGAAAGTCATTTTGGCGGTGGAATGGTTGAGGGGTTGGAATAGGGCTTCAAAGTCAAATGTGGCTCGGTAGGGGTAGTAGTCCGTGGGGATGGTGAGGCCTTCTTCCCGCAGTTCCTGGTGGATTGTCTTGGGTAGACCAAACCCACCACCAGGAAATATGTGTTCGGTTTGACCTCCGTTGCAAATGGCCAAATGTCGTCGTAGGTCGCTACTTTGGCCCAATAGTCTGCCACACTTGACACACTTCCATGACCCACAGTACATGTCGAAATTGGTGATGAGGCTAAAGTGGTTTTCGTAAAGGTTAAGGTAGACGTAGGTTTCATACCTGCCCTGTGAACACCGGATAATGGTGGCATATGGTTGGGCAGGTGGCACCTCCTCCGTCTCCTCCTCTACGTCTACCACTTCACCTCCACCTTGTTCATCAATGTTCATGGGTTCATCAATGGTGTCATCGTCGGCTTCCTCGAGGGCAAAGGGGTTGACCCGGCGTGTGGGTCGATCAAGGTCGAGTTCTTCGACTTCTTCCCCTTCTGGTTCAGGCTCCTCGAGTACTGCCAACGGAATAATGTTTGGTTCGTAAATGTCCATAGGTTCAACCGCGGGTGCAGGAGGGAGAACGAGTTCATATACATTAATATTTACATGGAATAATTGTTCAATCTCGTCCAAATCCTCCATATACACCCCGGTAAACTCGTCGTCATCGTCCATATTTTTGTGATGGCGCCATTGTCGATATAGGCGCTTGGCTTGCTTCTCGTAGTATCGGGGGTTATCGTTCATATGGGCGGCGATGCATCGGAAAAGGCATAGGTTGTCCGTATATGGCCTTCCGCGGGTGTTGGGGTGGGTGGCAAGGGCTTTGATGGCCGGGTTGTTCATAATACCCGGGGGTAGGTTAACGGGGGCACCAATGGGTCGGGAGGGTAGTTTGGCGATGTAGACGGTAATGTTCGTAATCCGTTCTACAATAAAATTCGATTCAGGGCGTTGACTGGTGGCTCGTTCGATAAAGTCCTGCTTGTCAACGACGCTGAGGAAATGATCGAAATCACCGGGGTACGTAATAAGGAAAGGAGTTGGGAAAACACGCGTGTTGTTGCTGGCGTAGTAGTATGACAGTTCGTTGGTGAAACGATTGCGTAGTATAAATCCAAGTGCAATGTTCCATTTTCCGAATGCGGGGCGATGGGTATACGCGTGTTGGAGGGCGGCTCGAATTTCTTGGTTCGTAATATTGACCATGCGGTAGTTGAGGCGATCGAGGTAGGGGGATTTGTGGGTGTGGGTACGAATACGGGACCAATGGGTGGTATATAAATCGTTTAGGTAATACTCGGGGACTTGGGGAAATTCAATGGGGTCTGGGTCGGTGGTAAAATCGAGGACGTTAACGTTGACGTCTGTAGAATCGGGAAATGGGGTAGTGCTGGGGCGGACGGCATGCACTGTAATGTCATTGTCGTCGGTGGGGATCTCCGTAATATCCATGAGGTCGTCGTCGTCGTCTGCGGGCAAATAATTGGCAGGCAATTGAATGTCATTGGCAGGCAAATGAATGTCTCTGCTGGGCAAATGAATGTCTCTGCTGGGGAAATCACAGGCGGATGTAGTGGGCAAATAATTGTCATCGGTGGGGGTGGTAGGCAAATAATTGTCTCTACTATGGGTAGGCAAATCACGGGTGGCAGGCAAATGAATGTCTCTGCTGGGTTCGGTGGCAGGCAAGTGAATGTCTCTGCTGGGGTGACGCAGGTGTTGATGGGATATGAGTTGGGCGTGGCGTAGGAAGGACTTTTGGCATTGAGGGCAGGTAAAGGAGGGCTGGTGGTGCTGTTCGATCATGTGGCGTCGGTGGGCTTCTGGGCTTTTGAAATATAGGAAACACGTACCACACCAATAGGGACTACGGCGTTGGTGGGCAGTGGACATATGGGCTGTGAGTTTGGCGGCACGGGGAAACGACTTGGGGCAATGAGGGCACTTGTGAGGGTGTAGGGTCTGATGCACTTCTCGGATGTGGCGGTTGAGGTTGTCGTGGCGTTGGAAGGACTGGTCACAATGGGGACATTGGAAGGAATGGGTGGATTGGTGGGAAGTGCGGATATGGCGATATAAATTCTTTCGGCTGGTGAAGGACTCGTTGCACTGTGGACATTCCATATCTGAAATGACACTGACTATAATTAGCACTATATTTCTTAAATTTTCACAATTTATTCTCATCATCAGTTTCCCAACTTTACATGCATAAACAATTGATTCTAGATTTAAATACTTACAACTAAATGCTTTTTTTTTTTTTCCATTATAAACAATTCACCCTACTCTCAACATACTGCTTCTTCTTTTCCTTACTTTGCATTATATGGAATTCAACCATCTACGAACATGTTATCGTTACTTTGAATTATATGCACAAATTAACCCAACAATTTTAATGTTTTATGAAATTTTTATTACTTAGCTTTCAACATTTTACTCAACTCCCACACTTACTATTTAATGCTTCGTTGGAATGGTGGGATGTATGGATATGTTGATATAAATTCTTTGCACAGGTGAAGGTCTGGTTGCACTGTGGGCATTCCATCTCTGAAACATAAACGACACTTAATGACAAAAATCAGCATTATATTTCTTAAATTTTCACAATTTACTCCCATCATACTATTTAATGTTTCCTAACTTTATATGTATACACAATTGATCCTATTTTCACATACTGACAATTTAATGCTTTTTTTTTTACCCTTACTAGGTATTATATGCAAATCAACCATCTACGAACATGTTTTTCATTACTTTGAATTATATGCATAAATTGACCCAACAAAACTACAATTTTAATGTTTCGTGAAAAATTTTATTACTTGGTATTATATACAAATTTAACTCCCCTTTTATGAACATTTACGTTTCGCTATTTTTCCATATCATTATGTACAAAATTAACCCTACTGCCTACATACATTGTTTTTTTTTTTCCTTACTTTGCATTTTATAGATACTACCATGTACGAACATGTTTTTCATTACTTTCAATTATATGCATACAAAATTGGATCCTACATACCATTAATGTTTCGTGAAATTTTTTATTTCTTAACATTATATATAAAATTTTACTCAACTCCGAACATACATTTTAATGTTTTTTTTTTCTTGGCATTACATATAAAAATTTTACCATATTCCCGTGTACGAACATACCTATTTTTTTATCTTGGCATACAACAAGTTTACAATAATCTCATGTACGAAAATACATACAATTTTGTAAATTTTTTTTTTCTGTCATTACGTTTACACAACATACTCTCATCTACATACATTTTAATGTTTTGTTCACATTTTATGCACAAACAATTCATCCAACTAAGAACATATAGAGCTAATACTTTTGTTTTGATATCCATTAATACTTATCCATTTTATTATAAATTATTCAACAATTTTCTTATTGACTCACGTAAAGTTTTAGTTTACATTTTGTTACCCATATCCACTATTCTTTATGTTTCAGAAATTAATTTTTATTAATTTTTTCAAAGGAACTGCAGCTCAATGGCCAACATGAACGGAAATACAGTAAGTGAATACACACAATAGTAACAGTTAGCAACAATATGAACTTACTATAGGTTGTGAGTAGTTATCTGGTGGTGGCGGTGGGGCAATAAGGACAATATGTGGTGGAGGGGCAATAATAGGACGGTGGGTTGGTTGTGGAATGGCTTTCAAGGCAAATGGCTGGCAATTGGGTTTAAACGGCACAAACTTTATGACCGACCGCTCTGTAAGTTGTCGGCGGTAATAACTGACGCAACCTGTTTACATACCACCTTTTATACCTTGACTCATGCCATTGGTGGAGGGGGGACCAGGTAATAAATTTTGTAATCACAAAATTTTCAAAAAATTATTCTTCAATCCGCATGTAATGAAGCTAATTATTAGATACCACCTAATTTATTTTTTTGAGTGAATTATGACAACTTTTAATTCCAGTACCCTCCTAAAACCAAAATTTATTGCGACATCATTACACCAGACAACAGCTGATGACGCACGCCAGACAGACTGATAAACACAAGCCAAACCAACGTTGATAACATCTATAGGGAATGACTAACTTTTGGTCATTACTTTAAACGAATTACCTGTCAAATTAACTACTATTATGACTACAGGTATTTGTGTGCTGTGTCAGGTATTTTGGTGTTGTCTACGACTAATTTTTGGTTATTATTGTAAACAATTTATTACCTGGTAAAATTAGCTACAATTATATATACAGGTATTTCGGTGTTGCTTGCTCGTGTTGTGGTGTTGCTTGCTCGTGGTGGTTTTTTCCTGCACTGCTTGCACTTTTTTCAGTGGCTGCATCTTGAGTGCCTACCCCCTGATACCCGGGCAGTGGCGTTGGCGTATAACGGCAATCGCCCTCGGGAAGCACTCGTCAGGGAAATTTTGAATGCTCCCTTTTCTGAGCATTTACGTGGGGAGCGTGTAAGACCCATTTGGGTGTCTAAGGAGGCCATGGAGTGGGATCCCCTTAGTTTCATTAACTACTACACCAGTCCCGAAGGGCATCCTGTGGCTGGTGAAAACTTCAATAATCACAAATTCCCTTTCATTAAACTTAGGGTGCCTGGTGATATTGTCAAAGATATCACCTGTCCGGAGACGGCTTCAGTGTCATACAATCAATACAAGGTTGAATGCCTGAAGCAGGCTCCGGTGGTTGTCAATGACCCGTGGACATATCCATGTGCTCGGGTGATGACCAGCACACTCCAGAAGGACGCCAGTCGCAGGGAGTCCTCTGAACAATTTTTTTCTGGGGATGACGAGAGCAAAGATGCTCGCGTCGTATGGAAACACCTTGGGCCGGTAATGCAGTACGGCTCCTTGTCTGAAACGATCAGTGACAAATGGGGTGTCAGACCATACCTGGACCTTAGTCGCTTGTCGTCTCAGATGGGAGACGGCGCTGCGTTCGACGGTATTCTAACACCGTGGACTTATGCGAACCGAGTTAGTACTGGGACGCCCTTCCATACCGAAGACTTTCATCTTCCTTCGGTTAACGTCTGTTACCAAGGAAAGAAGCTTTGGATGGGAGTTTCCCAGGACGAACTGGGTAAACTGCTCGTTATCCTGCAGGGGTTGGGTCCATATGAGGCGGAGTGTCCTCTTCTCACCCTCAGGAGAAAATGCTTTTTCCTACATCCTGGGTGGTTAGCGTCTCTGGGCATCACGGTGCAATGCCTGGTACAGGAACCTGGTGACATTGTCCTAACGCCACCATTTTCCTGTCATCAGGTAATAAATTTGGACCGTGGTGTGTCAGAGGCGATCAATTTTTTCAGCCCCCAATACCTACAAAATCGGGCACACTATTCCTCCCTCCACCTGAATTGCATCGCCAAAAAACACGTAGTCGGAGCAGAAGGGCGTGGATTCGAATTCCCCCATGCTGCCGCTACACGGGTTTCAGAATTTTTTCTCCATGACCCTCCGAAGGCCGTGCTCTTCACATGCCCTGTGTGCCCCGAGCGGTTCGAAAGCCGTTTCGCCTTGGGTCGTCACAAAAAGAACCTTCACGGACCGGGAGGAAAGCGGTGCCGGCAGTGTGGGGCGGGCGTTGCAAATCTCAAAGAACATCAACGCAACGCCCATAACCCCTACCAATGCCCCCACTGCAAGACCAACTATACTCGCACCTCCCTGGGCAAACACTTGAGGATATGCCCAAGGTTCGCACACTTTTATCATCACTACTCTTTGTTGCACAAGTCACCAAACACTCACTATGTTGCAATAACTACACTATGCTACCTGTGTTACTGTTGCAGAACTTACATATATTACATTACAGATACTTGTTGTTTTAGAAAACCGTGAGTGACGACCCCCGCCCTGCCATCCCTCCCCACCCCTACCCAATAAAGTAAGTGTAAATTTGTTTAAAACGTGTTCTGTTAATGCTTCACATACCATAGTGGTTTATATAGAGTACTCGGGCTAAAGTAATCTTGAAGAATTACTTGTCTACTAAGAGTGTTTCATGTCAAAGTGAGACTCCGGGCTATGCCTGACTCTTAGTAGACAAGTAATTCTTTTTTCAAAAAAATTACCAACAAGTCAATAGAAATTTCTAGCCACTCTGGTAATTGGAGTGTGTTGTACTAAACTTGTCATATCTGGTCTTAGCGTAGGAATTGAGCTTAGCTGAGGAGATCATCTTGTAGTACACATGCTAGGCTACAAGATGATCTATTGATCACCTAAATCTACCCAGTAACGGCTAAGAAATCTTTCATGTGGTGTAGGAAAATTAGCATAGGGTTTACTAAAAACAGGTATACCTACCCATAGCGTAGGAGTTTAGCTAGGCTGAGGATATCAACTTGTAGTACACAAAATTTGCTATAAGATGACCTATTGATCATGTTGATCGGACCTATAACCGCTGAACAATCTTCCATGCCCGTAAAATGTGCGGTGTCAACATAGGAAAATTACTACCCAAGGCTTAAAAATTGAGGGGCTTGTACTAAAACAGGTATATCTGGGGTTAGCGTAGGAATTAAGCTTAGCTTTTTATATCAACTTGTACTACACAAAATTATCTACAATATGACCTATTGATCACCTAAATCCACTCAGTAACGGCTGAGAAATCTTCCATGCCCGTAAAATGTGCGGTGTCAACATAGGAAAATTACTACACAAGGCTTAAAAATTGAGGGGCTTGTACTAAAACAGGTATATCTGGGGTTAGCGTAGGAATTAAGCTTAGCTTTTTATATCAACTTGTAGTACGTATAATTATCTACAAAATGACCTATTGATCGTGTTGATCTGACCTACTACGGCTGAGAAATCGTCCATGCCCGTAAAATGTGCGGTGTCAACATAGGAAAAACTACCGTAAGACAACTAGCCAGGCAGCTGTTACACACACCCAATTGCACTACATATTTTAGTCTTTTGAAAAATTGACCACAATACGTGAAAATTTGTGGGGTTTTAATATAATTAAAATTTAATTAGATATGAAAAAATAAGATTTAATTACATAAATTAATAATTAATAATTTTGAAAAAAAAATTAAAAATATTATAAAAATTTTTAATAAAAAAAAATTTAATTTTCAGCAATGCAAAAAAATTTGCAATAAATTAAGAAAATTTTTCAGTAATACTTGCATAATTTAAAATAATTTTGAAAAAATATTAGTAATAAAAATTTGTATGTTATAATAAATTTGAAAAAATAGTTGACAGCTTAAAATAAATTGAAACAAAAAATTGGTGACAGCGTCAGCTGTCATGCCAGCCAGTCAGCCAGCTAGTGGCATCTATTTAAACGCCCTAGGCTATACACGTGTTTATTGCAACCGCATTACGTAATTCACAAAAAAAAATAAAATTGTAAAATAGTAAGAAATTAAACATGTAAAAATTATTAACATTAATAATTGAAAACTTTTTAAAATTTAAAAATTTAAATTAAAAAAATTAAAATTTAAATTTAAAAATTTACGGAATTTAAGGCTCCTCCCCACCCAATTCGCCAGCAAGCAGGTCGGGGGATTGCGGGGGATTATTTGGGGGATTTTACACGTTAAAGATAGCGGCTCCTCCCTACCCGGCTCCTCCCTACCCAAAGAGTCCTCAGATCAGTACGCTATACTACTCCCCCCGGGCCCCCCCAGGGGGGCGCACCCGCCCCCGCGCGCCCCCCCGCGCCGCCCCCCGGGGCGCCACACCCCACCCCGCGCCCCCCCCCGCGCCCCGCCGCCACGGGGCGCCCCCCGCCCCCCCCCCCGCGCACCCCGAAGGGCCACCCCCCCCCCTCCCCCATCGTGTGAAACAGGCTTAATGACTAAACGGATTTAAGTATGCACACTAATGTTAAGCATGCATGCTAAATCCGTTTTGTCCAGCTCCAATAGTAGTTTTGGCGTTGCGTCAGACTAAAATTAAGCCTCTGACTTATTTTACCTCGTAGTCGTTTAGTCCGTTTAACCCGATTTGCCAAAATTAGACGGGGTAAGCAAAACCCGTTTGAAAACCCGCTTTTTGAAAATGGTCTGGAGATGTCGAAAAATCTTGTAAATACTCAAACAGACGCAAGAGAGTGCAAAAAGCTACTTATTATGTATACGAATACGAACACTGACACTTATTTGATCGAATTCTAAAATAATTGCCGAATAGTAGGACATTTTGAGGTCCCTGTAGAGCTAAGAGACGCTTTGTCTTGTACTAGTCTCCGTTTTTGCATGTTATGAAGCAATAATTTCTCTGGTTTGAATGCCAAAAATCAATAAATTTCGAATATTGTAGTTACGACTAGGCACACCCCCTTACGGTGCCGTCCATAGAGGGCCAATGTGGCTAAGAGTTGTAGGCGTACAACGCAAATTTTGCAGAGATTTGAAGCCTATTCGCAACTTTTGAGGCGTTTTAAATGTTTTCAGACGAAATTAAGGTTTTCTGTTCATAATGTTCATAATTCATAATTTTTTCATAAACAATGGGCTGCAAAGGGCAATTTTCAAACTTGTGTACCTGACGCTGACGCCACACAATGAATCTGCGTATAGTTTCGGCTTCAGAAGCCTCTACTGGCCCGCAGACGTGCCATATCGTTGAAAAACTACCGCTGGCATTTCAGGTGATTTGTGGGTTGGGTTTTTTCCTCACATGGGTTTATTCCCATAAATGGGTTTGTTCCAGGAAATATTTTAAGATGCCCCCAAAAACGGTACGAGATAGCGGAAAGAAACCGGTCCCAGCATTTAGCGCACATTACGCCTAATTCTGGTTTTCCATAAAAACAACCTGTATGAGCTATGTATAATATGTAATGCCGAATTATGAAATTGTTAGTTATAGTACCTAACTGTGCTGCCCTCAACTACCTACTTCACTTTCCACTAACATACCTAGTCTAGGACAACTAAACAAGCACTACCATAAAAACTGACTGAACCAATTTACAACAAACTTAATTACTGCTAAATAATCTATCATAACTGGCAGTGGCTATGCCGTTATTGTTTTTTTAAAGCAATTTAAGCTCAACATTAATATTGATTAATACTAATAGTGATAAGCTTTCAGCGCATGACCCGTCTGTCTATATATACTCTTTTTAACATCGTCACAATCATATCAGTAATACCTGTAGATTAATTAAGTAGTATAATGTAACTTCTACGTTAAATCATTTAGAGTTTCTGCTTCATCTATTTTTTGAACAGGAATTAGAATTTCTTTTAAGAACTTTTATATCACTACCCTTAGGAACCAAAGTTATGCAACTATCGCATTGTTCTAGAGTTTCACATCCTTTGAAGCTACAATAAAAATAAGGTTGTAACTATAATTATTTGTAGCTACCTGCCCAAAAATTAAACGTTTCGGCACACAATACATACTATTATCCTCCATACAAAACACTTAATAAAAAATGACAGAGAACAACAAAACCAAACAACAACCCCCACCAAACACCAAAACACCCCCACAACCACCACCACAGCACACACCCATTTCACGTTTTTGAATAAAAATTAAAACAACGAAATAATATGTACACAATATATCAAAAAAATATCCTTCAAACAAAAAACCCACAACTCCTGCTCCAGCATTATGTTCTCGAACATACATGTAACAGTAAAAAAGTGTCTTAAAATTACAGACGCAAAATTTTCTACTAATTTAACTGATTTCTCTTTTGTATGTAGGTGATTCAGTAGTAACTTCTTCCAAAAGGATTTGCGTGAATCTCATACCAACTTACCGTCCCAATGTGAACTAAATCAAATTTAACTGGATCAGATTAACAATACTAACTTCAGTAACTCACCATAAAACTGACGAAAGTTTTCAAAACTTTGTATTACTACTAAATCGTATAAATCACCTGCAAAATTTCACAAATTTAGGTCAATCTCATGCCGAGTAATGTAGTCATTCTTGTGACTCTAATCCAGTATAAAAAGGCCCTAAGCTTCGCCTACACGCCTTCAAATTTGTTATTGGTTGGTCATAAACTTCCAGCCTTAAACGTGCAGTGAGAATGACACACTCAACATTAAAGCCTCGATCGTGCATTGGAACCGGGCATGAGTGCGGAAAGATAAACTATATTCATGTCACAAATACATTGAATGTATGGATACTGTAATTTTTGTATCAACAGGGGGCACATCCGTTCAGTAAAAACTTAATAAACAGACAACTTACTAAAAACAGCCACACAAAAAGCCGTTATTATACGATTCCCGCTGAGCCCAAAACAATATGTACATGTAGCATGATCCTGTTCTCACATCTTTCACTTTATAGCAGGAAAGCTTTACTGTGCGTGTTATGTCCATTTTGTAACTCTTCGGCGTAATTTTCTTTGCAAATTGTTAAAATTTTTTAAAAACAAACAAACGTGCTTAATTTGGCGTGTGTACTTTAGGCTGGTCACATTTTCATTCGTTATGACCCGAGATATAAAAAATGGTCTACCGCAAACTCAGACTTTTTCCTCTATTTTCCCGGTCAAGAATTTCACGAAATACAAATCCGCGGGGTACTTATGGTGCTTTTTATATTCAGTGTGGCTGGGAATATGGAGGTATTAGCCAAATGGTATTATAGGCTTTTGCCGTTTTGGCTCTGCTCTCTGTGGGGTAACCCTTTTTTGGGCCTCGAAAAATGGCAGTCAGCTAAAAATATGTGCCAGATTTCGAGACGTCACCAAAACAATCCAGCTCTGATCTGAGAGCATACCTGATAGCAATGTACCACAGGAAGGTTGGCCTAGGTACAGCATAAACAACACGGAAATTAGCGTTTCCGATTTATTGGCAGGGTGACACGGTAATACAAAACGTGACATCCTAATATGCAAAACGGGCCGTCTATTCATCTGGATTCTAGACTAGTAACCTCCCTGTTACAAGCCATTCACACGATTCAACCGATCCGCGACACTTTCCAAACATGGGGTACCAAACTTTCCAAGAACCTTCCTTAAGGTGGCGCTCTGAATAACCGACTTTGGGCGATAAAATTTTTCACGTTAAGTTTTCGTTAATTAACTCAAGAAGAAAAGTTGTTCGAAATTATATTAGCTTTCATTTGATGTACATAACGTCAAATTTTTTTCAACTTGAAATTTTAACCTATTTTTCAATGGGAAAAAATCTTTAAATCGATATACCAAAAAATTCTATATGGCTTTTTGTAGTTTTTAAAACAGTTTTTATAGCGAATTGCTAGTTGCAACTTTTTAAAAAGTGGTATGTGTAGGCAAACCTTTCAAAAAAAATTTCTAAAATACGTTGACCAATATTGACATAAAAACACTATTTTTCAAACTAATTTTACGTTAGCTACTTTTCGGCTTCTGAAACTTTTCTCAACGGATTTTAGTACAGAAAAATTAGCTCTATTTTTTGGAAAATACGTATGTGTAGGCAAAACTTCAGGTTTCTGAAATTTGGCTATGGTGCTCATTTTTTTAAGATTACTCTCAGCTGCAAAAACCGATTCAAATGAAACTTTCCAAACGGTGAGAACAGACATATATGAAGGCAGCGCACTTCTTGAATTGTAAATATAATGATTTACTTCATTACTATAGTCCTTTAAAGACGTCACTTTTGATAAAAATTAAAATAACTAAAAATTTACCGCCACTAACTAAAATTCGGCAAAAATGGTGCCTTGGCAAGATAATTGTCTTTAGTTTAAGCTATTTATTGTTAAATTTGGTTGAGGCACCGCTGAGCTACGTCATTTCAAAAATTAGACAAATTTTGCAAAATTTTAATTTTCATGTCGTCATAAAATTCGCTAAAGTGCTATCAGAGCTCTCAAATTTTGCAAAAATACTTGCCTGGTGTGTGTCTTGGTTGCGCGTAAGAAAAAACTTCGTATCAGCAAGAAAATAAAAATTATATCAATTTGATTTATTGGAAGTTACTCAGAGCGCCCCCTTAAGGGGGGGGGCTACCCAGGTCAAAAATCAAAGTTCTCCAATTTTGCTTATTTTCACATATGTTACTCCCCCAAGGCACCCAAACCTCAGATAAGAACAATTAAGCTTGAAGGTGCACTTTTGGTTCAGTGCGTTTGTCAGTGTATATAGTTACATAGGAAAAGTACGCCAAAAAGCCTAAAAGTAGCCCTTAGTTGGACAGTTCTACCACAAACCACATCAAGCCAATTAGACTGAAACTTGGCATAGTAGTAGCTCACATGTATGCGCAAAATCGTATGATCCGGATTTTTGATATGTGTTTTCAATTCTAAAATCGAGGGCGAAATGTGAAAAAATGGCCGTTTTTTGGGCCCGCCAAATTTGAGTGATTTTACATTTGGCGTCACTGCTCAGGCCATGGGCAAAAATTTAAAAAAATGGATCATAGAGGTTGAGATATGACATTAGGCTGTCGAATCATGTAAAAATCAGCTTCGTCAGTATTAACAAAAATTTCGAGTAAAGGAACGCTTTGTGAGCACAAAAAACTTTTTTTGCGCCTATGATTTACACGTAAAATTGAATTTTTGGGAGCCCCTAGTAAAAAATTGGCAAGAGCATTGGTTCCAGTTTGTTACATCTGCGATGCGCCTTCCCTGGGGCTACATAGTGTGCAAATTTGAAGCGAATCGGAGAACCTAAAATTTTCACTTATACAGGTAGCCCCCCCCCCCCTTAAGGGGGGGCTACCCGGGTCGAAAATCAAAGTTCTCAATTTTGCTTATTTTCACATATGTTACTCCCCTAAGGCACCCCAACCTCAAATAACAACAGTTAAGCTTGAAGGTGCACTTTTGGTTCAGTGTTTGTCAGTGTATTTACATAGGCAGAAGTTACGTAAAAAAACCTAAAAGTAGCCCTTAGTTGGACAATTTTAACACAAACCACATCAAGCCAATCAGGCTGAAACTTGGTATATATAGTAGCAGCTAACACATACGCGCAAAATCGTATGATTCGGATTTTTTATATGTATTTTCAATTTTAAAATCGATGGCGAAATGTGAAAGAATGGCCGTTTTTTGGGCCCGCCAAATTTGAGTGATTTTACATTTGGCGTCACTGCTCAGGCCATGGGTAAAAATCCAAAAAAATGAATCATAGAGGTTGAGAGATGACATTAGGCTATCGAATCATGTAAAAATCAGCTTCGTCAGTATTAACAAAAATTTCGAGTAAAGGAACGCTTTGTGAGCACAAAAACTTTTTTTGCGCCTATGATTTACACGTAAAATTGAATTTTTGGGAGCCCCTAATAAAAATTGGCAACAGCATTGGTTCCAGTTTGTTACATCTGCGATGCGCCTTCTCTGGGGCTACATTGTGTGCAAATTTGAAGCGAATCGGAGAACCTAAAATTTTTACTTATACAGGCGGTCCAAGAGAATCTTTTTGGAAAACCTTCATACAAAACCTTCAAAACTCCGAGCTAACTCTACTTCGCTTGCTGGGCCGACTGCCGATTTTAAAAGTTTTCAGCTCCGGCGGTGAGTCGGCAGGCAATGGTCAACTACGGTTTGCGGGCTTACTACATAAAAAATGTCGGTAGTGCAGTCAAAGTTATCTTGACCTCGGTCCTCGGTATTTAGCAAGCTGCATTTTCTTGCAAAACATGTCTTGTGTGTCTTAATAAGCTTATTAGCATTTTTCCGTTCCAGTTCACCTGGCTTTCCTATTCTACCCACACTGTTCCCCTTGGTGAAAAGTCAGTTTATAATTACTATAATATACAGTGGTTAATTTTGCTTTTTCAGGATGCTACCTACTATTGGCGATCAGCTGGCATGATTAGGAACACATTTTTGAAGGTCAATGGGTCGACGTTGAACGGTAGCCATTTTGGAGAGTACGAGAATGACAGTGTAATTGGTATTGAAATGGCCCTATTGAGCAGTGTCCATTACTGGTATACAATCATTGCCATAGCCAGCGGGTTAATCACCAACTCTTATTGTGGGTGGACCTTATTGGTTAATTGCAAACATTTCCAATTTCTCACTCATTTGACAGCAATAATCCTATCGAATATAATCTTTCTGTCTATTCTATCCATTCATTACATTTATCGGAATGCCCTTAATTACGAACTGTGCGCTTCCACTGTCTTCATTATGGCTGTGCTGCAACACATTCCCACCCTATGCTTAGCAGCCATTGCCGTGGAGCGCTATATAAACGTCTACTGGCGTACATGGACAGTGGAATTATCCAAGCACATCAGCACTCAACATCTCATCACGGTCAGCCTCCTTGTGCTCATCTGCGGGTTAGTTCATGCATGGGTCATACCATTGATCACGGCAACACCCGAAGCGTGCTACGTGGACTATTACGAGAAAAGCCGGCGAGAGCTACTGCAAAATCTCATGTTGACGAGCATAACCATTGTCTATTTCGTGCCATTCTGTGTCTCACTGGCTGTCAACGTACTGCTGCTTTATCGGGTCTATTTCAATACGCGAAAACTGCACCAACAGCTCAGCGGTGAGGGTCACCGATTGACGACCACTGCTCGTTCAGTCTGCCAAAGTCTTGGCGCAAAATGGCACAGACGCTCACTCGCTCAGCCGCCGGGCGGATTCCGACCATTGCCACTGATAAAGGTCACTTCCAGAAACACAGGACCCTTGACCCCAACCTCACCACCGCACACGCCTACTTTCACAGCAGCCAATGGCGTGACTACGAGTCTCAGTCTCAATGGCCCCTACAGTCCGAGCGTTCAACGGTTCCTGCCGACACCCGGCGCCACTCCACCCACCCCAACAGTCCCGGCTCAGTGGTCGACAGCAACGACTCCTACGCCATTGTCTCGTCCCAGCTGACGCGGAATATGAGTCGGAATCGACGCCGGACACTTATTCTCTTCGTCCTATTGATAACCACAGATATGGTACTAAATTTTCCCAATCACGT
>JASANF010016906.1:0-11603 GCA_030248245.1 Trissonchulus sp. WLG1_4
AAATGAGCATCGAAATTTAAAAATGAGCACAAATTGAGCATTGGCCGTTTTGAAAAAAAAACCCTGCCTCAGCGATTTGGGCCCTTGGCCTACTTTTAGTAAGAAGGGAGGGCGCCCCTTATTTGGTCCGGAGCCCCCCCATTTCAGATGGGTATGGGTTGCCCCCCCCCTCCATGGATGTACATATATAGTCATTGTAGATGTGGCGCCCCTGACGTTCCAGGGTTCTGTAACGGAGATGAGCACCGCACCTGAGGGCTTTATATTCCACTTTTTGATATACGCATCGTGTTCAAACAGCAGATATATAATTTTTTGCACTGCTACACAAACTACAGCTCTTGCGGTCCATAAATTCAAGTGATTGCAAAGAAAGGGAAACACTATATATATAAACAGGACGAACTTGTAGAAAACTGAGACAAATACTGGAAAAACACACAAATGCCTAGTTTCAAACAAAATTTGCACAAAATTTTACTATTACATACACATTTTAAAAACATTGATACAGCTCGCCATCACTTATAGCTAAATTTTAACTTTTCCTTCAGCCTCAGTCAGTTGAAGTAAACTTTTACGTCACCCACAGTTAAACTTTTAACCTTACCCATAGTCAAACCGTAGCCTTACCCGCAGTTAACTTTGAACTTTAACCTTACTCCCAGTTAAACTTTAACTTTAACCTTACCCACCGTTAAACTTTAACTTTAACCTTACTCCCAGTTAAACTTTAACTTTAACCTTACCCACAGGTAAAGTTAAACTTTAACCTTACCCACAGTTTAACTTTAACCTTACCCACGGCCACAGGTAAAGTTAAACTTTAACCTTACCCACAGTTTAACTTTAACCTTACCCACAGTTTAACTTTAACCTTACCCACAGGTAAAGTTAAACTTTAACCTTACCCACAGTTTAACTTTAACCTTACCCACAGGTAAAGTTAAACTTTAACCTTACCCACAGGTAAAGTTAAACTTTAACCTTACCCACAGGTAAAGTTAAACTTTAACCTTACCCACAGGTAAAGTTAAACTTTCACCTTACCCACAGTTTAACTTTACCCCGTATTCTAAGAATTTACCTTTACCCTCTGGTAAACTTTAACTTTACCCTTACCCGCAGAATTAACTTTACCTTCACCTTACCTGTGGGTAAAGTTAGCCTAACTTTACCTGCAGGTAATTTTGAGAATACGGCCCCAGGCGAAAGGGTCCATTGCAAAATGTAGTTAGTAGTCATTTAATCTAAATAAATTTACTGTTAGTGGCCCACCCAGAAACGTTTCATGGGGAATGACTTTGTGAGTTTTTGTCATGGGTTAAATTGCACTTTTTGGTAATTTTAACATTTAAATTCAATAAATTCATATTCACAACCCAAGATCACTGAGTCACTGGCTGCAGGGGTGTGGGGGCGGCTGCCCCCAGAAAAAATATTTTTTTAATTTTTAGGTCGAATTTGGTTAACTGGAGACGTATCAAAATTTTTTCCGAAAGTAAAATTCAAACAAAAATGGGACCGTCACATCTGACAGTATATTCCACAAGTAAATTCAGCATAATGTATATACTCTTGTAGAAATGCATAAGCTTTGATGTTGATAACAACGAATAGTAAGCCAAGTAAGCTAATAACAACGAATAGTAAGCCAGAGTTGCAGAAGTCTGGGGGCGGCAGCCCCCAGAAAAAGATTGTACATTTTTTTAATTGTTATGCCGAATTTGGTCAACTGGAGAGTGGAGACGATCAGAAATTTTTTCCGACCAGAAAAATATAATAATAAATGGCAACGTCACATCAGTGTTTTTTCACATGAACACAACATGATGTACTTGTGCATTCATACAATAGGCTTTATTTGATGCAAGATGATAACAAAGAATAGTAAGCCATAGAGTTGCAGGGTCTGCGGGCGTGGTCCCCAGCAAAAAATTGATAATTTTTTGCTTTTTAAGTCAAATTTGGCCAATTGGAGACGTATCGGAAATTTTTTTCGGCCGGGTAATAAAAACAAAGGGGGGACCGCGCAATTAATCTACAGTTAGACTGCGCAGTCATTAGGAATGCACTCAATTAAGAGTTGGACTGCGCAGTGCGCTGACTATTTGTAGTTTTCGACTGCGCGGTCCTACTCTTATTGGCTGCGCAATCCTACTGACTGCGCAGTGTACAGTCAACTCTGGTTTGACTGCGCCTGCGCACTGCGCAGACTATTTAGATTGCGCAGTCCATTTATTAATTGGTCACGCAATCTTTCTGACTGCGCAGTTTAACTCTAGTTTGACTGCGCAATCAATCTAGAATTATACTGCGCAGTCAATTAAGGTGGCGCTCAGGGGAACCGACTTTGGCGTTTAATTTTTTTCAGCAACATTTTTGACCGTAATGTCTTGAAGGAAAGTTGTTCAAAATGAAAATAGCTTTCATTTGATGTGCATATTGTGATAAAAAAATTTTTGTAAATTTTTTGGACAATTTTGTAGCCGTAGCAAAAAAAATTTTGTTTCCATATAAAATGATTACTCATATCATTGAAATATGCAGTTTCTTAGCTTTAAATTGATGTATTAAACTTAAGAATACGTTGAAGTTTTGCTAAGTTATTTAGCCGTGAAAATAGCAAATCCAAAATGAAAAACCTACAAAGCTGCTAAATCTTCGAAAATGTCAAAATTTTGATTTAATTTCTTAAAAAATTGAGTATGGCTTTTTGTAACTTTTTCAACGGAAATATGCAGTCATAGGAAAGGTCTAATTTTTGAAAAAGTGAAACGTGTGGGCAAACCTTACATTTTTGCGTAGCGAAATCGACTACTTTTTTTGGACCTGGGTCCCAGCTGCCGTTTGCGATTGAGTTGAAAATTTGCACAATGAATGAAAGAATATAAATGCAGACGGGAAAGTTTTTCGATTTTCAAATTGTCGCAGCACTTTTTGTAGTCGCTCAAACACGACTGATTTTTGAAAAATCGATTTTTTGCAAAAGCAAAAACAAAAATGAAAAATCGAAGATCAGTCACGTCTAGATTTTTGAGAGATCTTTCTATTGATACCAAGATCATCAAAATCGGTTGAAGTTTCGCTGAGCTAGGTCAAAAACAAAATTAGTGTGAATAGGAAATTCGACATGGTCATAAAATTTGACACATTCACATTAAAGTGCTGAACGGTATTGTAAATAGGTTTTTTTGATGTCTCTTTTATATACAATTAAAGTGGTATTGCTATTTCTCGAATGAGCTGAACGCCAAACATTAGTTTTGTTGCTGAGCGCTACCTTAATAATTACACTGAGCAGACTAATTGGACTGCGCAATTAATCTAGAGTTAGACTGCGCAGTCATTAGGCCGTGTTTACATTGAGCATTTTTTCAGCTGCTCGAGCAGCTGAAAAAAAGCTGCAGCTTTTTTTCGCCATTTCCGGCTTTTTTCAGCTGCTCGAGCAGCTGGAAAAAAGCTGGAGCAGCTGGAAAAAAGCTGGAGCAGCTGAAAAAATGCGGATAAGTATGGCGGTCACTATAGACTAGCTGGTCCGTTGTCATGACAACGCTGCAGTTCCAGCTTTTTTTCAGCTGCTCCAGCTTTTTTTCGCCGTTTCCGGCTTTTTTGCAGCTGCTCGAGCAGCTGAAAAAAAGCCGGAAATGGCGAAAAAAAGCTGCAGCTTTTTTTCAGCTGCTCGAGCAGCTGAAAAAAAGCTCAATGTAAACACGGCCTTAGAATTACGAGATGGACTGCGCAATTAATCTACAGTTAGACTGCGCAGTCAACTCTCACGTCAGTTATGTATGAGCGCGGTCCTTATAGTTACTCAGAGCATCCCTCGCTCCGCTCGGGCTGCGCGGTCCAACTCCAACCGCTGCGCGGTCACGCGGTCCACCCGGGAAAATCCCGGGTGAATCCCGGGTTTTGCCCATGTATGGCCCCCAGAAAAAAATTGAATATTATTCAGTTTTTAAGCCAAATTTGGTTAACAGGCTGGGGGATTAACTTTTATTTTTTAAATTGATCCCCGTTTCCACACGATAAACAACCAAATCCATACACTAATAAAAGCGTAGTAAGCTAATAGATGGTGCACGCACCTATACACACTTGCTTACGCTTTCATGAAAGACAATTTAGTAAGGAACACAAGGCAATAAAGTTGCAGGGGCTGGGGGCCCAGCCCCCAGTACGAAAATTTGAGAATTTTTTGTTTTTAGGGTAAATTTAGTCAATTGGAGACGCATTGGAAAACTTTCCGGCTAAGTTTTATTTAGTGCCGCTCGGTGGGCACATGAAGGCTGCGTAAATTATTTTTATTTTTGACTGCGTAAATTAACGGTCCACTGCGTAAGTACGCAGTATTTTACGTAAAAAAACCATACTTTGCCGATAGATTATAATAAGGAATAGTAAGCCACGGAGTCGCAGGGGTCTGGGGGCGGCAGCCCCCAGAAAAAAATTTAGAGTTTTGGATTTTTACGCCAAATTTGGTCAATTGGAGACGTATCGGGAGTTTTTTTCGGGGGCAAGAAAAACCAAAGGGGGGACCCTTATGTAAAAATAGACTGGGAAAAAATTTCAGGTTGGAGGAATTCCCTTCACCACCACCCCACTCCCCCGGTACGCCCTATTCATGTATGAGGGTAGGTTGGGGAATGGATGGCAGAATCGAGAAGGCAGTTGGAGAAGGTCCCAAGAATTGTGGCAAAATTGGGTGTAAATGGCGTTTGTTGAGATAATATTGTATATACAAAATTTACGGTATATAAAAATTTTCGGGGGTGTCTCCATAATTTTGGCTGATAGGCAATCCAAAACTTATATAATATAAACCACCTCTTGCTAAAGCTAGTTTTCAACGGAGTCTGTAGTTTCCACAAATTAGCTTCTGACGATCTATATACGTTAGAATTGTTAAGGTGTGTTAAGATCAGGGACTAGCCAGGATTTTGGAATGGAAGGAGCACCTCGGTACTTTAAAAATTGAGGAAAACGACAAATTTATGCTAAAAGTTTCACACTGAAAATTTTGTATTTTTGTACCTTCAATAAAGTCCCCTAAACGTCAAACCACGCGTCCCCTAATCCTTAAACCTTCGAAAAATCTGGGACAAGCCCCGTACCACACCCCATCCACATATACGTTTACGCTGTTAAATGCTGCTTCTAAACACCATGAAGTACCCTAGTCTTATACACATTCGCAGGACTGCAAACTGAAGAAAAGAATACACTGTTCAGTTCAGTCGCCCTTTTAAGATCCCTAGAGAGAGACCATTAGAACATAATAGCTGTCCCCAGAAAATTTTTTGAAATTAGACACAATTTTGGTGCACTGTAGACGCGATTCTGGGGTTTTACACGGCTGCAGCTGGCTGTTCTACAGTTGTTCTTTTTTATTTTTTGCTGTTCTTTTTTAGAAAATGGTGTTCTAAAGAACATAATTTGGAACAAAAAAAACTCTGAACCGAAGAAACACATTTTCTTAGGGCCTTTTCACAAATTATATTAACTGGATTAGATTATCTAGATTAACTTCAGTAACTAAGCAATAAATTGAGGAAAGTTTATGAAACTTTGCAGAACAACTAAACCAAGTAATCTTCATTTGCTTGCAAAATTTTATGTAATTACGTTAATCCAACGTTGAGTTATAAAGTTAATCTAGTTGATCTAATCCAGTTAATATATTTTGTGAAAAGGCCCTTAGAAAAACGCAGGGTCTACAAACGAACTCAACTGATTGTTTTTTATAGAACTTGAAAAACTGCTGCCGATATAACACTCTTTTCTGCGCACATATTTTTCAATGCCCATTCTCCAAGTTTAAATCCGAAAAGAGAACTTGAAAGCTAATAATATTCATTTTTTCTAAAAGTTCCACTTGGAGGTTTTGCCTAAGCACAAAGGGACACTATAATAGAAACAACTACGCTCAATGACCACAACTAATTCATGGCGAGACGTCAGTAGCGATTAGCAAAAATAAACATATGAAACAGAATTATATATTTATAAAAAATGCATAAAAAATCTTGCACAAATCCCTCGTTAAAACATTAATTTGCAGTGTGACTGGTGCAAAAGTAAGGTCGCGTTTCGCAAGACCAAAGTGATCTCAGAATCAACGTTTTACCCGACTCTCATTTATAACGATGTTAGCCATACATGGGCGTGGGGAGGGGACCCCCGCAGAATGTTTGGAAGGTAGCTCACGGAGCAAAAATTAGTGGCTCACGAAGCAAAAATTAGTGGCTCACGAAACGGTTTCTCACCCCCCCCCCCCAGAATTCGCTAGCTGCCCACGTATGATGTTAGCTGAGAATTCGTATTAAGCACAAATTAAGCACGTATTCGAATTAAGCACGTATTAAGCACAAAGCAGAAATACACGACGATAAAGTTTGAACCTGACTCTGAGACCCACCTTGGCCGAAAAAACGACTGTCGGATGGAAACATAAAAAATCATGCTAAAAATCGGCAAATTAAAAAAAAACAATTGGAAAAATGCTACAATCAAATTGATTGGGTTGCGCAAAAAAGCCAGGGCTAGCTGTGGGGACCCGCATTGGGCTTGGGCCATTCTCTATGCAGTTCCTGTCCAATCAAATGCGGGGGGCCGGTGGGAGGGGGGGGATAGGGGCCGGGCTGGACAGGAGGGGCACTGAAGTCAGGCCCCCCCTTTTTATACAATAATTGTTGTGGTTGTCCCAGGGCAATGGATTGTTTCTTGGTGGCCGGAGCGCCCCCTCCACTGCTGAGGGGGGGCACCACGTGAGCAGTCTCCATGGGTTGCTGCAGGATCGCATGGTGGTAGGAATGACCAGGCCCCCCGTGTGGGCCCAGGCCGGCCGGGTCAGGGGGCACCGTGGCACCCCCGCCCCCCGCTCGTGCTCGCGTCTTCATGCCCGACACACCGGTACGGCCTGAAACACAGTCTACTCTTGTGCAATATTAGTGACGTGATTATTTCGTAATTTTGCCGGCTGAACGGACGTACGGCTGTAAGTATGAATAAACCCTAAGACCTTCTCTGTTATTTAGTGCTGCCACATCGACGTCAACAATGAAAGCACCCACGACAAAAATATGGTTATTATGTTTCAATGTTGCTAAGTTTATTTTACGAAATTTCGCACGCACAAAGGCAAACATGAAAAGTTGATGGGTTCATTTTCGAGACAACGGGTGTAAAGTTTAAAATGTTTTCTCTTAAACTGCTAAAATCGACACTCAAAAATCCTATTCACACCTCCAAAGGCAATAAACATAGCACTGATAAACACATATTTTCCATGAAATAAAACCCTCATGTTCAAATGCAAAAAATAGATAACAAGTGTACATAATATCAATCTAATGAAACATAATTCAAATCCAATGCAACTTCTTTCCACACCGATATTATGATCTCTCTGGAGCCCCAAGGGGCTTTTATTACCAGTAGTTTGTGGCTGATGGGAGGGCATGGAGGGCCGAGTTTGGGGCACCCCCGCCCCCCCGCGACTCGCCCCAGGTGCCCCCCCGTGGTGCGGCTTGGCCCCCTCTTCCCCGAACACGCCCCCCGCCACAGCACCGCAGGCCGGAGCATTGTTCTGAAACTGATAAGGCACATCAACTACTCATAATTTCAATGGAAGGTCATTGGAACATTCAATTAGCAAGTTGCCGCCGCTATAGTGTTTCGTATTAAATAAAAATATAGTAGCAAAAAGTCAGCTTTGTCAAGAGACATTAATTTGGGGTGAAAACAGGAAAGGTTAGAGTTTTTGTCTACGCAAAATGATAGGAGAACCACCTTAAACTTTTACGAGCGTAATCCTAATCGGAACCATTCTTTCGGCCACATTTCCGTATAAGGACCACAAACGCTTACATTACAACAGTATTTTCGATTTCCGAATCGGAACCATCTGAAGTCTAGCTGCGCCACTTACTTATTTTAGTGCCTATGACTTCTGCGACTGCTTACTGTACTCTTGATAGTTAAAATCTATTCTTTTCCTAACCAAATCACATGTTTTGTTTTCTCAAGTGGTGCAACTATATTTTGTCAGACGTTAGTAAAGCACGGTGATGAGAACCTACGAGTTTGAGCAAGTTCCAGTCGAAGACGTAGTCATATGTGAATCCCTGACGATGGAAGAGATTGCGGAATATTTGGCGGAGATGGGCGTAGTCGGGCTTGGCCTCGAACTCAAGGCCGCGGCAGTAGCGCAGGTAAGTCACAAACTCAGCTGAAACCAAACAAAGCAAAGTCTCAATCAGTCCTTGTCAGACCCAACTAGTCCTATTCAGACGCAACTAGTTATATCAGACGCAACTAGTCCTTTTCAGACGCAACCAGTCCCATTCAGACGCAACTAGTCCTATTCAGACGCAACCAGTCCCATTCAGACGCAACTAGTCCTATTCAGACGCAACTAGTCCCATTCAGACCCAAATAGTCCCATTCAGACGCAACTAGTCCTATTCAGACGAACTAGTCCTATTCAGACGCAACTAGTCCTATTCAGACGCAACTAGTCCCATTTAGACGCAACAAGTCCCATTTAGACGTAACTAGTCCCATTTAGAAGTAAATAGTCCCATTTAGACGCAACTAGTCCTATTCAGACGCAACTAGTCACATTCAGACGCAACTAGTCACATTCAGACGCAACTAGTCCTATTCAGACGCAACTAGTCCCATTCAGACGCAAATAGTCCCATTCAGACGCACCTCGTCCCATTCAGACGCAAATAGTCCCATTCAGACGCAAATAGTCCCATTCAGACTCAACTAGTCCTATTCAGACGCAACTAGTCCTACTCAGACGCAACTAGTCCCTTTTAAACGCAACTAGTCGCATTTAGACGCAACTAGTCCGATTCAGACGCAACTAGTCCCTTTTAAACGCAACTAGTCTTAGTCCGGCGCAACTAGTCCTATTCAGACGCAACTAGTCCTATTCAGACGCAACTATGTCTTATTCAGACGCACCTAGGCCTATGCAGATGCAACTAGTCCTATTCAGACGCACGCAACTAGTCTTAGTCCGGTGCAACTAGTACTAGTCAGACGCAACTACTCCCATTCACACGCAACTTATTATTTCCTGTTAGTTCATTGACACGCAACTTACTCTAGGCATAAATCAGCTAGTAAAAGCTGAGCATTTTAAAGTAGCACTAACAGCAGAGCATGCTATTTTTGCTAAGCCCCCGGTTATAATAGTTTTTAGGTACACACTACAGGAAAAACAGAAATTTTAGACAGCTACTATAAAAAAGTAAAAACTATTGACCGAATGCTTTGGCTTAATGACTTCAACATTATTCACTCAAAACATTGTGACATTTAGCCACGCAGTGTTCTTGGCATTACATAGGCACAAAGCGACAGGGACAAACACAAGGATGGGCATGAACAGAGTTTTACGGTCAAACAGCGACCGGTAGGCACAAAATAAGACAGGCCTAAACTCAAACCCGGTTCAGACTTATGTTTACCAGCATAGTGGACAATGACAAATTTCAAATGAACGTTGTATAAAAATCGACAATTGATTTGCTTAAGTATTCGCTCACAAAATGGACTTGACCTCAACTTTGTTCATACAAAAAATCTGCTACAATTTTTGGACCAGTTGTTTACACATCGCTAAGGATGAAAACGAGGAGGACAAGAATACGAACTAGCGTGAACCGGGGCTTAGAAGCTAGCATAACACACCAAAGCGACATCTAACGTCAAAACATTTAGAACATATTATCACTTAATTAAAATAAATAATTAAATTAAACTAATTACATTATAAATAATTGAAAACATATATCTAAATTTTAGAAAATATTTGTTGGGCTTTTTGGCTTTAGGTGGGGCACTTTAACTGAAATGCGGTGGGGGGCTCGAAATGCCACCCCCCTGAGAAATGCCAGATAAGTGCATGCAGTCATACGTGGGAAATCTTTGCACAGCTCTTCAATTGGAGTGGTCATTTTGCGTTCACTGATCTTCTCATATTTCTGTCTCTTTGTAGCAGCCTTCAGTCCCTGCCAGGGCAGTGACCCGCGGTTGAAGTACATCAGCACATAGCCCAGGGACTCCAGGTCGTCCCGGCGACTTTGCTCTTAAATTAAAAAAAATAATTTATAAAATAAACTTAATTTGTCTGAAGGACACGCAGCCGTGTCTAACGAAATAATCACGCCCCACTTTGATCTAAAGTCTGACCAAAAATAGCTGGACCTTGAGACGACATGAAACACGTGATTTCGTGATTTCGTTACAAAAAAAACGAATAATTGCAAGCATCGAGAGTACAGAGATTAGACGCTAAAATCAAGCTACCTGTTTTCTGCCACAGTTAAGGGGGTAGTGTCGCGAAAGCAGTTTTGCTCATAGGCTGTGAAAATAGAACTTTTTGTTTTGAAGTAGTACATTCAATGAGAAGCTAGGCCAACGCTGTGGCTGTATGGTATCAAATAATTACTGCCAGACATCACACTATCAATATTGACAAATATCTTGGACCAATCGTCATTAGTAAGCCAGACATCACACAATAGGGACATAAAAGTTCGAAAAATCAAGCCAGATATCAGATTGGCCAGCTTGTGAAGTACACATAATGTGTGGACGCACAATTTTTTTGCGACAAATAAGAAAAAAGAAAATTGAAGGTTCGTTTTTCTTTTGATTTGAAAATAAGCGTCTAGATTTTTCACAATTTATCATTATTGCTGTTACTATTTTACAGTTTAAGGGGGTAATTGCGTTTTTAGGTGTTTTTTTGAAAAGCTATAGCTCAGCGTTTACAAATTCAAATCACAAGCGGTCTTTTGCATTAGGTAGAACAATATCTTGTCTAAATGTATGCCATGCATTGAAATTTAATCTGTGATTTTGTTTTCAGTATAAGCGACTAAAGAAAGGTCCTTTCCAAAATATTACAATTTTTTACAAAAAGTTTGCGCCACAGCTCTGAATCATACGATTACCTGTTGGGGCTGAAAGTTGGTAAGGTTTTTGACATGTTAAAAATCCCCAGGCATGTCCCCCACTTTTTTAATAACTAGTCAATTTACTGAAAAAATAGCTGATAAGCAAACGCACCGAAAATTTATGATATTTTCTTGTAATTAAAACCCTCTAAAAATGTCCACAGGTGAAATTTCGAAAAAGTGAGAGACATGCCTGGGGATTTTGACCTTTACAGTACTGTCCCAAAAATTTATGCTCAGGCATCACTTACAACTTGAGTACTGGTGGCGCAAAGTTTACATAGAAATCACAAAAACCTCGAAAACGCAACTACCACCTTAAGTACACCTTCACAGTTCAAACTAGTATTACTCCACAGCCGCTACAGTAATCTGCACTAAATTTTGTGTGCATAAACTACAACATATGCGCTATTAGCCTGTGTAAAAAAACTAAACAGAAAAATTGGTAAATGTGACTAAAAATGGAATGTGAATAGGTTTTTTTTTCGTCATTTTTCCGACTTTGAGACATTATTGCAAAGTATATGCTGCACCAATTTTGCTGAAACTTGGCAAAATAATTTGCCTTTAGATAGATTTTTAAAATATAGAAAGAACAATTTCTAACATTTTACTGAACAA
>JASANF010016910.1:0-63160 GCA_030248245.1 Trissonchulus sp. WLG1_4
TCCGAAAAAACCCGGAAATTTTCCGGAAAAAACCCGGAAATTTTCTGGAAAAACCCGGAAATTATCCGGAAAATTTCCGGAAAAAACCCGGAAATTATCCGGAAAAAGCCCGGAAATTTTCCGGAAAAAACCCGGAAATTTTCCGGAAAAAACCCGGAAATTATCCGGAAAAAACCCGGAAATTTTCCGGAAAAAACCCGGAAATTTTCCGGAAAAAGCCCGGAAAAAACCTGGAAATTTTCCGGAAAAAACCCGGAAATTTTCCGGAAAAAACCCGGAAATTATCCGGAAAAAAACCCGGAAATTATCCGGAAAAAACCCGGAAATTTTCTGGAAAAAACCCGGAAATTTTCTGGAAAAACCCGGAAATTATCCGGAAAATTTCCGGAAAAAACCCGGAAATTATCCGGAAAAAGCCCGGAAATTTTCCGGAAAAAACCCGGAAATTTTCCGGAAAAAACCCGGAAATTATCCGGAAAAAACCCGGAAATTTTCCGGAAAAAACCCGGAAATTTTCCGGAAAAAACCCGGAAATTATCCGGAAAATTTCCGGAAAAAACCCGGAAATTATCCGGAAAAAACCCGGAAATTTTCCGGAAAAAACCCGGAAATTTTCTGGAAAAACCCGGAAATTATCCGGAAAATTTCCGGAAAAAACCCGGAAATTATCCGGAAAAAGCCCGGAAATTTTCCGGAAAAAACCCGGAAATTTTCCGGAAAAAACCCGGAAATTATCCGGAAAAAACCCGGAAATTTTCCGGAAAAAACCCGGAAATTTTCCGGAAAAAGCCCGGAAAAAACCTGGAAATTTTCCGGAAAAAACCCGGAAATTTTCCGGAAAAAACCCGGAAATTTTCCGGAAATTATCCGGCAACAGTTTGGCGTTGACCGGAAAATATCCGGAAAAAGTCCGGAAATTTTCCGGAAAGTGAGACTGGGAATCGGAAATTTTCCGGAAAATTACCGGAAATTTTCCGGAAAAAACCCGAAAAAAACCGGAAATTTTCCGGAAAATTTCCGGAAATTCGGCAGGGCACAAAAGAAAAAATCCGGAAAAAACCCGGAAATTTACCGGAAATTTTTTCCGGAAAATTTCCGGAAATTTTCCGGAAAAAGTTTTCCTGTGGGGGGGGGAATAGTGGACCTATTTTTTTGAGTAGAGCACCTTGGGGGAAGCATTTTTGCTTCAAGAACCCCTATTTCATTTTTTGGATTTTCTGAGATATGACCCCCCGAAATCTGAACCCTCAGTGAGGGACGTTTTCGTAATTTTTTTCGGAAACCGGGGTTTTTTGCGCTCTAAACGTGTTTAAATGGAGTCGGAATAATGTTTACAATTTTTTGGAATCAAAACAAAGGCACTTTGACCCCGTTCCTGCCGAAAAATTGGCCAAAATTACCAGAAACGTCCAATTTTTGACCAAATTCAAACTGGGCCTCAATTTAGGCTTAGGCTTAGGCTTAGTATCAGGCTTAGGCTTAGGCTTACGTTCAGGCTTAGGCTTAGGCTCAGGCTCAGGTACTAAAAAATCAAAATTTTCAGGAAAAATCCTGCCAACTAAGCCTAGACGATGCCTTAGAACATCAAATTGAACTCAAAAATATCTAAAAACAAAGAATATAGCCATTTTTTGCTTCAAACTTTGGCCTACGTTTACTTCCAAAAACCAAAAACACTGAAAATGCATTTTTTAAGGGGTCATAGCTCAGAAAATCCAAATTTGTGGATAGGGGTTCTATTACAAAAAATGCTTCACTTCAGGTGCTATACTCCAAAAAATAGGTCCACTATTTTTACCCCCCCAACTGCACTTGATCCGATTTTACTGCGATTTTGCCGCAGCGTTTTTGCCACTGCGGCAAAACGCAGCTTGCCGCACGCATAACGCAGTGTCTGAACAGACGCAACGTTTTAAGTGTGAAATGAATGCGTCTTGATTTTGCCACGGCGTTTTAAACGCCAGACTGCTATTCGACCTTCGATTTCATTGCGTTTTGATGCTGCGGACATGTTTGTTTAAACAATTTTGGCGGAGCAATTCATTTTTTGTAACAGTAAAGATGCAGCAAACTGGCATGCGAGCCGCATGGAGGCCGCAAAGTTTGTTCAGTGTGCGCTTTACTTCCGACATCCTGCTGCTTGCGTTTTGCGTCGAAATCGCAGCGGCAAAAACGCACCGTGTGAATCGGCCTTAAGATTCAGGCTCAGGTTCAAGCTTAGGCACTAAAAAATCGAAAGTTCCAGGAAAAATCCTGCCAGCTTAGCCTAGAGACTGCCATTTAAGCCTAGACGATGCCTTAAAACACCATGACGCACTCAAAACTATCCAAAAACAAAGATTATAGCCATTTTTGGCCTCAAAGTTTGGCCTACGTTCACTTCAAAAAATAGGTCCACTATTCCCGCCCCCAACTGTACTTGATCCAAAAATTCGACTGTTGAATTTGGCCAATTTTTCTGAACAAGGGCGTATTGTTCTTGCTTCAAACATTATTTGAAGTAGAAGAAGTTTATTAGTGCTAACATGAAAGTATATCCGTATGCAAGAAAAACAAGAAACAAAACAGAAATCACTACATTAAC
The DNA here is from genome assembly GCA_030248245.1 of Trissonchulus sp. WLG1_4. Lineage (NCBI taxonomy): Eukaryota > Metazoa > Nematoda > Enoplea > Enoplida > Ironidae > Trissonchulus > Trissonchulus sp. WLG1_4. The sequence goes on from JASANF010016910.1 coordinate 2,585, forward strand.
AGCAGCAAAAAACAGATTTGTTCCTCGTTGGCACGTTTTTAGACCTGTACTACCGAACTGCCTAAAGTCCCTCCCTTCCCTTCTTGTGTCCCCTCCTTTCACCCCCACTCTTTTTTTAGTGGTACGTGTACGTCGTACGCAGTAGTTTTGCAGTTGTACCAATTTGTTCACCTACGTATATTCTTTAAGATTCGTCTTTTATTTGTATATAAACTAGCTTTTTATGGATTGCAGAGCATGGGTCACAAGACCGCGCTTGGTGATCCAGGAAGAGTTGTTGCGGCCGTTGACCTCGGAACTACGAATATACGATGCAGAATTTATGGAGCTGACGGCACTGTGCATGGCGCAGCAGCTGAAAAGGTATGTATGTTGTTTTGTTTGCAATTTTATTGTGTATTATTATCTGTTGAGATATATATGCTACAGTTGTTGGGCAGAAAGATCAATTGTGCTTGAAACGCGATATATAAATTTTTAACGCATTTTTTATTATCGGATTCTTATACAAAGCTTTATGACTTATATTTTTAGATTGTATTAGTTCACCCTGGGCCAGGATTAGAAGAAATGAATCCCGATCAGCTTTGGCAACAGTTTTTGAATGTTGTACGCGGAGCTGTTTCAAGTAATTTTTACTTCGATTTAAGGGGGCGCTCCGGGAATATGGGGTTACATCGAAAATTGGCAAAAAAGTTGGCAAATGTCCAACTTTACTATACATATATGTAGTATGGCACAAAAGAACACTGGACGCAAAATTTCAAATCACGTGATCATGTCACGTGACTCCCAGAGCACCAAACGTGAGTGATTTTTCTGCAAACGATAACTCTGCTTATACTTGGCGTATAGTCACACTTTATATATCAAAATGTAGCTTATGTGCTTCTCTAGTTGAACATTATTTTGGTTTTTAAGATTTATGTCGGATTTGAATAAAAAATGTCATTATATGTTTTCGAAGTCGAACTTTGAGCAATAAAATTCATAAAAATTTATAAGCTTTATTTTAAAAAACTAAAAAATTGTTCAACTGCGCAGAGCCTAAAGCCCGGTTCATACTTGTCCTTAAGGACGTAAGGACAGGGACAAGGACAAATTTCGATCAGCTGCAGTGACGAATTTACCAAAGCCGTTGGGCTAATTTTTTGCATACGATCTGGATGCGACCCAGACTTGCCTCAAGGGAAACATCAACTCAATTGGCCGTGTAGTTTTCTTGGAATCGCTTAAGGACAAAACGATAGGGACAAGGACAAGGACGAGTATGAACCGGGCTTTAGACTATAATTGTGCAAAATTTTGTCGAAAAATATCTTACCAGCATTTTATAATCGAATGCCGAAAAATTAGTTTTGTATTCACACAGCCTATATTTGAGTCTGCTGCTTCTGAAAATGGTTTCTTGTGCAATTTTTTTGCACAGACAGAACGCAATAAAATTGTTTTAATTTTTCATTACGACTAATAAAATTTACGTATCGTCTGTTTGGAAAACCTCAAAAAAGCGTTGATGCACTGGCTTACTTGCTGAATTTGTGTAAAAGTCGAATAAAATCCCTAAATTGTGCAATTTTTTCCAAATTTTTTTGCTATGGAGATATGCACGTCAAAACATCAGAAATAGTATTTTGGGCAACTTTTCTTCAAGAATGATAGGTCATTTTGGCTGTTTTTTAAAAATACGGCCCAAATCCTTGATTCCCGGAGCGCCCCCTTAAATTTACTCACATACGTACGTACGTATGTATGTATGTATGTATATACGTATATATATATATTATATATTATTATATATATATATATATATATATATATATATATATATATATATATATATATATATATATATATATATATATATATATATATATATATATATATATATATACGTATATATATATAATATATATATATATATATATATATATATATATATATATATATATATATATATATCCATAGCAACTAGCAAAGGCATATATACCTAGGGGTGTCAGTCAGTAATACTTAATATTAGCCAAAAATCTAACACCACAAAATGCTATGATCTTTGTGACTTGTGGACTCAAAGCACCAATAAATGGCGTCCTGTTTACGACGGTCCAGCCAGACTCATCGATCACAAACACAATCCGTCCATCAATCCATCCCCATCTTTGTTGCGATCCGAAACCGCACTGTTTTTACTGTTTTATACGGAAAGATAGCAATTTCATTGAACCGGTTGTAAGCTTTACACAAGTATGTAGGTGCTAATTCCAACAGTAATTTTTGCCTACAGATTCGCGCTGTCGTCCCACAGACATATCCGCCATGGGTATCTGCACGCAGCGTAACACAATGATTACATGGGATCAGTAAGTAATTTTTAATTGTATAAACGCTGGTGGCCTCGTAAAACATATAGTGGTGCGGGAAAAAAACCCTACGCGTTTTGCGGGGAAAAAAACCCTAGTGCTTCCTGGCCGAACCTTACGACATAGGACCATTTTGAGTATGTAGGTGGAAAGCGCATCCCAAACTTACTTACCACACCAATTTCTGTGCCGTTTTGAGGCCTGTAGCATTTTTTATAAAATTTCAAAATTTTGCATGTTGAAAAGTTCCAAAGTGACTAAATTTTCCAAATTTTTGACCTGTCATAATTTTTCACAAAACCACTTTTGGCCAACGTTGTTTGCACTTTTCAAGAGAGTTACCTTTTCTCTTTACTTCTGAAGCTCAAAAACAGTGATAAACGGTGTGGTTTACCTGTGACAGTTCAAAGTTTGTGCAGGAAAAAAAACCCTATTGCGGGGAAAAAACTCTATTTTGTTTGGCGACAATTTTTTGCTAAACTCACCCATTGTTGATACAAAAGTTGACTGATCTGGGGTAAGAACATGTGTAGACTTCATTAAAACCGTTTATTCGGCCGCAAAACGTCGTTTTTTGTCGTTTTTTGCCCATACACCGACACCCCGTACGAAACCTGTTTTGGTGATGTTTCACCAAAATTTGGCATTTTTTGGAATATTTAGGCTTTAGCTGCTGCGTACCACCTAAATCCAAGAATGGTAGACGCGGGCTGTGTTTGGCCACCGTTTCTAACATAATAAGTGCAAAAATTTATTTTTAATGCGTTTAAATACTAAAAAAATGCATATTTGGGCAGAAGTCATTTCTGCCAAAAAGGGTCGATTTTTGAAGATTTATTGTGAGTCACATGGGTGTCGGAGAAACGGTTTTTTTAGTCCATACTGCAGCCTAAGAGTTGTAGAACACGATGGAATTGAGTTTATACTCACTGCTAATAGAACAGCCGAAAAAAGTGGTAGGGTTTTTTCCCCGCATTAGGGTTTTTTCCCGCATGGGGTTTTTTCCCCGGAGGTTTCGAGGCTTATTACTCAGAAACGTGAGTAGTTAGAATCCATTTTATTAGTGCAACAGTTAGGCGAAAGATGGCCGTTATAACAGCCGCGAGCATTAATGGATCCGATTTATGTGGAGCGCAGGAGGACCCGAAAAGTTGAAAATAGGGTTTTTTTCCCCGCACCACTATACTGTTTGAATCGCGTTAATTTCATGTGTATGATATTTGTACCCGTCATGGAAGATATATAGCATTATATTTAAAATTTCAATAGAATTTGCACTGTAGGTTGAGATTATTATAACATTATAGTACCAAGTCAGGGGCGGTCCAAAGGGGGGGGGGGGGGGGGGGGCTGCGCCCCCCCCCCCCCCCGAAATTTGTTCTGACTGAAATTTTACACGAGGGTCCCCCTTTGGTTTTTATTGTCCGGCCGAAAAAGTTTCCGATCCGTCTCCAGTTGAACAAATTTGGCCTAAAAATTAAAAATTTTCCCCAATTTTTTTCTGGGGGCTACCGCCCCCAGACCTCTGCAACTCTATGGCTTACTATTTCTTGTTCTTATCCTTCATCGAAGCCTATGCATGTATACAAGTAGATTATGCTGCATTTAGTTGTGTAATACACCGTCTGATGTAATGCTCCCATCTTTTGTTTTATTTTTCTGTTGGAAAAAATTTCTGATACGTCTCCAGTTGACCAAATTCCGCCTAAAAAGGGAACAAATCTCCATTTATTTTTTGGGTACGCCACTGGTTTTACTACAAACACACTCAGCTCATTGCCTTGATATGGCCGCGGCAATAACAAGATAGCATAAAACTAAAAAACGCTAAAAAGTGAAAAAATTCGTCAGACCTCCGCCCCCCCCCCCGAAATCAAAGTCTGGGACCGCCAGTGTACCAAGTGATTACCTTTGTAAGAAAGTATTAACAAAAATGTAGGGCAACAACACGCTTTTGTGGCCATAAAAACTGCTGTGTTGCACGGGCGCCCTGAGCCCCTACCTTTTTCTACATGGTGGGTTGACCTCGTCAGTCGTCCCTTTTGTTTTGTCCCCTCAACATTTTGCCTGTTTTTTGCGCCCTGAACCGTAACTGTTTCATACCATAGAGTCCAGTTTTTTTCAAAAATTGCCACTGCGTAAAAACTGTTTTATTTATTGTATATATATATAATATCTTATTTTAATGTTCGACTGTGCATTTTTAGAAAAAGATTCAGTAATTTAGTAAACTATATGTTTAAACAAACCGAACGCTGAGCGAATGCACGTGCATTTATCCGTAAAGTTAGACATTGATATTTACAACAACGTCTTTTTTAAAATGTTTTAAAATAAATTTATTTATTTATTTATAGATTTAACGTAACCTGAAGCTGTAAAGTCGATTTATTCTCTACTGATTGGAGGCACCTTTTAAATTTTTTTAGAGACACTGGTCGACCATTGCACAATTTCATCACCTGGCGTGATCTCAGAGGTGCGAGCTATTGTGATTCGTGGAACAAATCAATAATGTTCAGGGTATATATATATTAATTATTCATTCGATCCTGCGTTCTTTGTAAAATTTTTATTTCTGCATTATTATAACAATGGCTGAAGACTAAGTGAATAGGTCCCAACCTATTTTTTTTAAAATTTCGGGTTTGAATTTTTTATTTTGTTTGTCGAAGGCACGCTTCCCGAGTCAGGTTATGTCTGAAACCTTTTGAAGACCCTAACAGGCCCGTTTTATTTTGCCCTTGTGATTGCGTTAGACTCCAAGAGCCTCCAACTCGCTTGGACCGAATGCGAGAAAAAGGATCCAATATTTTTTCACTTAATGTTCACAAAGATACGGTAGGCAGCCTGTTTTGGCAGTGGATTAGTTTGATTTTGTTTTTAGGTCCTTCATTTTGTTTGCACAATTCTCTATTGGCTCACTCGACAACCAAGGTTTCTGGCTGGAAGCATTTATAGACTCTTACCGACAATGGTTCGATGTTATGCTTTTTTTATGAGCTACTTTGTTTTGGTTTAGCCATGGGGCGTGACCATACGTGGGAGTGGGGAAGTTTCACAGGCTTACAAACATACATGTGCACAGTGGCGTAGCCAGGAAAAAATTTCGGGGGGGGGAATGACTTTTCGATTTTTTGAAATGGGCTAAAATGCACTTAATTGCAATTTTAACGCAAAAAACGACACATAATAGCATATTTTGTTCAGAAACAACACTAATATTTGTACCAGAGCGGCATCGAAAGTGAAATTCTATCTCAAAACACCGAAAATTACAAAACTGCTGGACCGGCAAGGGTTCAGAAGCTAGCAAATTTGAAAACTTTAAGAAGATTTTTGATTTTTCAAGCCGCAAATTCACCAAAAATGTCATTTTTGCTACGACAAAACAGCTAAAAGGATACAATAAACAGTGTATTACGCAAATAAATAGTGTACAAGGCACCCATATACACATGCACACGCTTTATTGGAACACAAAAGCAAGAAACATTGAGCCACAAGGTTGCAGGGGTCTGGGGGCGGCAGTCCCCAGAAGACAAATTGGGGAAATTTTCAATTTTTAGGCCAAATTTTGTCAATTGGAGACGTATCGGAAAATTTTTCCGGCCGGACCATAAAAACCAAAGGGGGGACCCTTGTGTAAAATTTCAGTCGGAAAAAATTTCGGGGGGGGGGGGCGGGGGAATTCCCCCCATTCCCCCCCCCCCTGGCTACGCCCCTGCATGTGCATGAGGTGAAGGGTTTCACCCCCCCTAGATTGCTGGCAAAATGCTCACGACGACAAAATTCCCAGGTAGCTCCGCCCAGAATTGGCTAACTACCCACGTATGGTCGTGACTTGTGTGTAATTTGATCACCAGCGAAGTTGATAGTCGTGTCAGACATGCTTGACTTTCGTTGTTGTTGACTAGTTTTGTTTTTACTTCTTCAAAAGCAAATCAATAAAATTACTTGTATAGTTCAAATGTACTTTGTTTAGTATAGTTAGTTACACCGTGATTTGTTTATAATTTTTGTTTTATTTTCTGATGTCATAGGTTTCTTCCAGATTGCTTTGGGTGATGGACAACGTACCAAAAGTAAGTTGTAATTTTTTCACAAATATTTTGTGACTACTTTTTTGTAGTTTTTTTGTTATTTATTTTAAAAGCGATTAGTGAAATATACAGGAAATACAAGAGTGACTACATCTTTAAGAAAAGTGAACCAAGAAATACCTCATCACATTTAATTTAGCCGCAAATAGTGCTTTAGCTCATAGTGATAACATAGTAATTATAAACGAAATAATAACTCCTATGGGGTTTCTTTGGTGTCGGTTTACAGTCTCTTTTATTTAATTTATTTCGAAATACGTGAAAATTTTTTTAAATAAACACTTAGGTCATTCCAAATCTAAGTATTTCTATATTCAAAGTGCTTTAAATCAGTATATTGTAAGCCAAAGCGTAGCTACTACTTCTTCAGTGGAACTCTTTTTGTGGGTGATTTTCTTTGTTAATAGTACTATATCTGTTTACGTTCAATTTTGCTGTAAATCTTAAATTGAGCCAGTCTTATAATAGATTTTTGCTTACTTGGACATATTATATTGTGTTAGTACTCGAAGTTTTTCAATGATTACCTGATTAGAGCGCAAGTTTTTGAAACAAACTGCGATAATTGTTTAGTTTAAAGAAAAAATGGATGCCAGAAAAGTGTCCTTGGGCTGCATTGATACTTGGCTCATTTGGCAGTTGACGAATGGGAATTGTCACGTGACCGAAGTCTCTCTTGCCAGCTCAACTGGCATGTGGGATCCATTTCAGGTGACATGGGCTACGCTTGGGGTTACGCTCAAAGTTTGAAAGCTCGGAGCGTGCTGAAAATGGAAGCAAGAATGGACAAACTAATATACATAAAGGATAAAGGAATGAATAAAAACGTGTTTACTCATACTCAAACATCTTGCAAATTTACGATATTTTGGGTAGTTATGAGTATGTGGTGCAGGTTCCAAAATGTTTGATCAGGATTTGGACTAGTCGGATAAGGAGCTGTCCTTCTTTCGTGCCGTCGTGATGTTGTTTTATAGTCCTATTTTGACGAGCTTCCTTACAAAATATAGCTTACGTTAGTAAATATTTCAGAAAACGTGGGGATCACTACTGTTATCAATAATTGGCATTCCTACTCACATTTTACCGGAAGTTAAAGCAACGTGGTAAGTTTTATTCAGATTGAACTGCAGCGCTCAGAATAGTTTTATCAAATTTAGTAGTTTTCCCACTTTGCAAAATGCCGTCAACTTTATTGCATTTCGTTCTTTCTAACTTATCGTCTAACTCTGGGGCCGTACTAGTAGACTTCTGCATGTGTAAGTTTAGGCTTGTGAAAAAGGTAAGCGTTCAATGGTGTTCTCAAACGATTACTAAAGCTACTTTTGCAACTGAGAGCATTGCTAAGATTAACGGTTCAAATTGTACATATTGAACTTGTTTTGCACCTATAAATAATTACTCGTTTCGTTTTCATTAACTTTACTTTCTCAGTGTGTAAGAATAGATTAGCTTTACCTGTGGTTTCTTGTGAAAATAAAGCCCTGGGCCTGGACCCTGTCAGATACAGCGTTATGGTGCGCAGCTACACAACTATTTAGTTGGTTTTTTGTCCTAACATGGCCATTTTTTCAGCGAGACGTTTGCTCTTTGTGAAGAGCGACATTTTGGAGCTCAATTTCCTGTTACTGCAATGGTAAGATTAGAAAATAATATCAGTTTTATGTTATTTAATGCAAAAAAATTTTTGACAATTGCCTCGTTGCTAAGTCTAAGAAGTCGTACAGTTTACATGTATATGAAATAAAACTAGAGATCGGGGTTGGCGCGATAGCGCCCAACCCTAGAATAGGAAAATTTAGCACTATTGCGGATTTTGAGAATTTGAACTTTTTGTAGCTCAAAATATAGAAGAGCTTTTTACACGAAATTTTGTGTGTGTACAGCCCTTGGCAATACCTAAGTGCTGGCAAAATTTCAGCCGGATCCGTCAAGTATTTTCTGAGATACCCCCGGCCCCCCGGGGACCCCCCAAAATTCACGGACTTTCGCTCTTTTTTTTCCAGAACTTTTCTCGCCGGTAGTTCATCCGAGCGACACTTTTTTTTGGTTTTTCACATTTCGTATAGCCTGCAATAGACACGGAAAAAATGGTTTTGCTCGGGTGTTTCCGTGAGAGGCTGTGCTGGGAGGGGGGAACCCCTTTTTTGGGGTCAAAAAAATGAAAAAGTTTAGCACACTTTTTAAGAAGTTGTGCAAAACGGCCAGTCATAATCTTTTGCATGTGAGGTGGTACAGTAGTGGAAAGAAACTAACATGGGCTTTTTTTGAATTTCGGCCTATAAGTCCCAGGGCATGCCCATACCCCCCGCCACGTGTATTACGGGGGTGGGCAGTGGAGCTATCATGGTTATAGCTGGAGGTCTATCGTTTTGTATACGAATATAAACCCCTATTGTGCATTCACTGGTATTATCACTTTCTTCCTCCGATGTTGAGTAGTCCCCTAGACGGTACCACCCCCCCCCCCCCCCCGGTTGGCTGTATATCATGTATGCGCGTACGTAACTTCACAGTAGAATAATTAGGTTTGCTGTTTGTTTTTCATGATAGTTGAAGTTTTTTCGTGTAATATGGGTTGTGAACTTGCGAACATATCATATTAATACCCATTGCCCCATAGATTGCCCCCCCCAGGGTGTTCCCAAAGGGGACTCGGGACCCTTTTGCACTTTTGGGGTCAAAAAATTTTTTTCGAGTTTATTCTCAAAAATTTGTCTCTAGGGGTAGTTTGGTGTCCTGAACACGAATCTGGGATTTTTTTTGCCTATACCAACTCTAGACATCCATGGCTCCCAGGGTGCCACATAGGGGGTCAAAATGGGTCAATTTTTTCGAATTTGAAATTTTGATGTCCATTAGGGTAATTTGACCGCCTGAACGAGAATATGCAATTCGTGTGCGCTCGTCAAAGTAGGTGGACTAGGTATACCTGTTGAGAATATTAATATGATCTTCGTAGGGCAGACACTGTTTTCCGCACCCTATTCGCGCGAACCTACCGCCCGTTCTGGGTTTGTTTCAACTGTATTTTCTTCTTATTATTATTGTTGTAAAGTATATATGCTTGATAAAAAGGTTCTGTGAGATAACTGCAGACCTTATCCAGATCCTTAACTGATTGTTTGAACGAAATATGTGTATATGTACTTAGTAACTTCATTCGATCATATTTAAATTATGCATATTGTGTTATTGTGTGTAAGCTACAGTAGGAACAAATCCATAATCTGAGAGTCCATAATCTAAAAACAAAAGCTTACAAGAAACTGCGACCTGCGACCCATTTATGGCGTGCAAAATACATTGGTGCGAAGTAAGGTTTTTAGCGTCCTTGTCAGCCGAGAACCTTAGCAATCCCTGACCGATTGTTTGCACACCTCCGAATTATTTCAGCCAAAAGTCGACATTTCAGCTAAAATTATTATGAGTGCCCGCTCTAACGTTTTTGCCATTTGCCAATGTTGAGTTATGTAAAAAACCTCTATGTTACATGAGCACATGATATAATTTAGCTGAAGGTCGCGCGAATAGGGTGTGGAAAACAGTGTCTGCCCTACGAAGATCATATTTCTATTCTCAACAAATATACCTAGTCCACCTACTTTGACGAGCTCACACGAATTGCATATTCTCGTTAATAAATTCTTGTACCAATGCTTTTACAAGCTCAGCCTAAGTATTTTTCCGCTTTAGACAGACAGTAACCTATTCTACCTAAGGAGCCGCCCGACAAGGGCATTTTTCCTTACTAGTTATAATTGTAGTAGTTTGTCATTTTTAATATCAACGGTGGTGCTCCGAATAATGATCTCAGTATCTCACTATTATTTTCTGCGTAGAGTGCGGACGCAACTGCCTCGATGGTTGGCTGTGGCTGTTGTCGCGAGGGCGACCTTAAACTGTCTCTGGGCACCGGAGCCTTTTTGGATATCATCACCGGAACTAAGCCTCACGCTTCGCTCACAGGTTTAGTACAATACTCGCAGTTTTTATGTTTTTTGAACTGTAAGTTAATGTTATTGCTGGTGAAAGGCAGTTTTCAAGAGTGCCATTTTAGTGCTATTTCAACATCACCCGTAAGTGCTTTACAGATGATGAGAATAGCTCGGTTCATACTTGTCCTTAGGGATACATCGACAGGGACAGTGTTGGTCAGCTACTATGAAGATTTGACCGAATCGTTCTGCTGATTTTTTGGATACGCCTTTTCGTGGCCCAACGTTGTTCATGTAAAAATTCACCACTTTTAATTTGTTTTCAAAGTTTTAACAACTTAAACAAGTTAATTAAGACAAAGGTGAAGTGAAGTTGTCAGAATAACTGAAAACAGACGTGTACGTATACACGCGAACTTGTGTATGAAGACTGCTTATATGCAGAACTTCATTTGCATATCTGGGAGACTGGATGACCGAGGCTGGGACAGGGCAGTGTAATTTTTGGATCGGCATCGGTCTGGCGTGGCTGTGGTGTCATTTTCTGTCTGAGTAAAAGATGGTGGCCTGTGATACGGCATTGCAATTGTGTTGTGTTGAATTTCTATTGGTTACTTAGAATGATAACAAGTGTGTTCGACTGTAGTCACAGAAGTAACGAAATACTACTCTTAAAGTGCACAACGCAAGCATACGGCATATTATAGTTGCAGAGGTGTGTGGCTCGACGCTGAAAGGGAAAAATTACGAAAACTTGCGTTTTTCGGAAAAATGTGTTAATAACGGACGTACTAAAGAATATTTTTTCTAGCAATTTTATTCTAGAAAATAGGCTAAGATACAAATAAAAATTTTGACAAGCGCTCAAAAAATGTTAGCCAATGCTAACATTTTCACAAGTCAACCCAGGCCTTGTCAATTGTCATGTGATGTGTTTTCGGTTTCTTAAGAAGCGCAGCAACTTTCAAATTGACTGAATTCTAAATTTCAGGAATGGTGCCGATTGCTTGCTGGGACATGAATGGGGCTGTGACTTTTGCAGCAACTGCCTTTTCGTATGCAGTCGCCTCAGTTATTGACTGGGCTCAATCTGTTGGTAAGCTTTTGTGAGTTTCCTCAAACGTGTGAATTATTTCATGCCATTTCGCCACATTCTGTTGTTCACATGCCCGAACACTTCATTCCATTGAATCCGCATGTTTGTTCATGTAAATTTCAATCTACAGCCCGAAACTGGAGAATTTTACGCTTTCTTATTTACATCACTGTTAGGAAGTTATGAGAAAAGGCCTGACAATTGACAATTTGATTTTATTTTTTCCCATTGAAGAGTAAAAGGGTGCTGCTAAAAATGTTCGTGGAAGGCCGTCTCAGAGTAATGGGGATCGGATCTTTACAAAATTCCGATATCAGTGAAGAATCAAAATTAGTTTTTAACTAATTTTTAGGCCTATTTTCTGATGTCGAGGAGACATCAGTGATCGCAGAGTCTGTGGACGATACAGAAGGGGTGTACTTTGTGCCCGCATTTGCCGGCTTGCAGGTATTAAAATTGAATTGATGAAGTTTGAGGTTTCCCATTTTTTAACATACATTTACATTGTTTTAGTATCAATCAGTGTGTTAATTTTCTGAAAACTGTTTTCCAGTTTTTTGATACTATTTAGTAAAAAGTTGTGTAGAGTGTATAGATTACAAAATCTTAGTTTCATTTAGTCTTCCCGATGAGCTCATTTCGTTTTACTGCGTAATTGCATTTATTTTTATAGTAATTTGAATTGCGTGTATCGTGGTTAATGTGACACGTCTTGAAAAGTATATATCTTCTCGAAAACCCACTAATTCTACTTACAAAATTGCTTTAAGCAGATATAGAGTATCTATTGTGTGTAGGTTCCAGTAAACAACGATCGTGCCTGTGCCATGTTTGTCGGCCTGACGGCAGACACACGAAAAGCACACATGGTTCGAGCTATACTGGAGAGTATTGCGTTCAGAGTGTACCAGATGTTCTCGGTGATGCGAAAGGAAATCAGCGCAATGAAAGATCGCATGAGGCTAGTTCAATACAGTGTGCTACTGTAGTATACACAATGTAATGTGTAATTGTAATGTTATGTACACGTGTAATGTTTTAAGTGTTGAGTGCAGCTAGTTTTTGTGTGGGTTAGCCTTGTCGTTCAATGTTAAATGTGAAAGTCTACTCTTACCCTATTTAAACCGTTTTGAATTATTTCCTGAATATAAACTGAGCCGTGAAGTTTTTTAGGTGCGATGGGGGTGTAAGCCACAATGATTTTCTTTGTCAGATGATCGCCGATTTAACGGATATGCCCGTTGAAAGGCTGGAGCAGCAGGAAACAACATCCTTTGGCGCTGCAGTTCTGGCTGGTTTCACTGTCGGTAGGTACTTTTGATGCGCGTTGGTTTACCAGTGGCGTTAGTAACTGTACACTTAATTACATAAACTATAAATAATAGCGTGCTGTCGAAGCAAAAATTGACACACACAGGTCAAAAGACATGCTGTGACTGTGAAACTCAAATGTTTCTCGGTCAATCTTGATTTTGAAGTTTTTAACTCATACATCCTTAGCATTGCTTAACAAGCGCTTTAACTGCTTCACTGTTTTTTATACTATTGATGCATTAAACACAGAATTTTTCCACAAACGTTTCAAATTTTGCTACACTGCTACAAGTTCTATAGAAAATCATAATGGTTCGTGTAGCATCTTAAAAGATACCTGCGTAGTACATAGTGGCTCAGAAGCGACATATTTTTCTTGGATACAGCTCCTATCTGAAAGATGGCACTAAAGCTGTAAAAATAGAGTGGAAAAATACAGGTTGAAGGTAGCTTCTCGGAGTTGTAAATAGTGACTCAGAAGCGGCGTACTGTTTAAGTGCGTAGCTGTCTAGCCTAAAAATTTGCGAAAGGAAATGCACGTTAAAGATAGGCTCCGGGCTTAAAAGCGGCATTTTTTGCTGCTCACGCTTCACAAACATTGATACAAGAACGATTTTATTTTCAGGGTATTTTAAAAGCGAAGCCGATGTGGAACGCCTAGTAACGGTGAAAGATACTTTCTATCCAGATCCCAGGCGACGCCGGCAACATTTAGAGCATTATAAGAAGTGGTGCTCAGCTGTTGAAAGATCAAAGAATTGGTATTGATTGCGACAATATGACCACATGTAATAGCTTTTCTTTGTAATTAAATTCAATCAAATCTAATTGTTACTATGGATGCGCACCGGTTATCGCAAGCACATTAAAAGAAAAACACTCGATGGCGGATATGCAATGCATCCGCAGCTATGCTATTATTGTAGTGTATGGTCTGTATACGATAGTTTAAATAATTTATATATTTAATTGCCAATTTCTATATTTAATTGCCAATTTCTATATTTAATTGCCGAGTTTAGGCTAACCATGACTTAGCTTGCCAGACTGATTTGCATGTTATTGTTAGTGGGTGTAAACTGTAAAGTGTGAGCTTTGCATGTAAAATTTTCATATTAAATTATGTCGGTGCAGTAGGACATTAACGGTGGACTGCACCAATTCGGATAACTTAAGTCTGAGCTGGAGCTAAACTCCAGTTAATAGATTTAGTTAAATCCCAACTAAACCTCAGTTAAAGAATTTAAGCCAGAGCTAAATCGGTTTAAGCTAATCTTCAGTAATATCGATTTGGAGCAGTCCACTGCATTAGTTGAAGAATATACTTTAAACCAAAATACCAATCAATTCGGTCAGAGATGCACAGGGGGATCGGCGAGGGGGGTGGTCCCTACTAGGCGAAAAATTTTTCCAGTTTTTCAATTTTTTTGCATTTTTGGGGCACTTTTTTGGCCATCGGAGGGGGGTGGGGGGTTGAGGAGGGGGTGGTGCCGACCTGGACACCCCCGCTACGATGTGTACATCTATGTGCATCTATGAATGTGGTATTTCTGATATTTTCTTATATTTTTCTTATAAACGAACAAAAAATGGTGGTAAATCTAGTATTTTTAGCATTCTAGTGGTTTTCATACTATTTTACTGCTCAGTGCTGAACGTAAACCGGTTCTGGGTGTTAATCCATATCAAAATCCACAAACTTCTATCTGGCACCTTGAAATCGGCATTATAGCGTCCCTCCGCTCGCAATAACTGACGCTTTTACCCATTGGTAATAAGGCAGCTATCATGGTATCATTTTAGTCCGCCTATTCCCACAAAGAATGAGCACAGCCTGAAGCTAAACCCCAGAACTAAGACCAGATTTTTTTTGTAAATTTTAAAATTTGGTTTTTATTTTGTCTGTCATAGTAATGTTAGTTTTACCGTTTAATGCAATAATAGGCTTTAATCAGTTTGGCGGTTTTATTTGATTTTTTATCAATGAATCATGTTAAAGTGTCAAGTATAATATTGTGATTCCATGAAAAGAACTGTGATTATAAACATACCTTCATTTTGTTGCAATTTATTTGTCAGCATTGCCAATTTTACGTATTACACACTTGCCAGGACTTAGTCTAATGCTCCAGCAAGCAACATTTCCAGCATTCATTCAGCAATGCCGTACCGAAATACCTATTTATAAATTAGCAGTGTTTTAGCTGCTAGGTATTGACCAATAAAAGGTTATGGTTTTGTTGACCATTCATGGTACTTACAGCTGTCTTTTCGTACAGCCGACAAAGTTACGCCACCAGCTGATGCATTATGTGGCGTGAATTTTGTGTAAATTGGCCGGCTAAGCGGTAGGGTTGTTTTGATGTGGAAACGGCATCAAAGCAAAACTAGAGTCGATGCAGTTTGGATTTTTGATGCATCAAATCAATTTTTAAAAGGGTCGAATCAAATCAATTGGTTTTTGAGAGTGGCCACACCAAATTTAATCAACTGAAAATACGTCGCATCAAAACAACCCTACTAAGTGGACGTACGGCTGTAAAAATTATGAATCTACCTAAAAAGAAGGCGATCCCAAACTGTTAAATGTTATTCTTGTATGGAATGAAAATGTACTATGTAGATAAAGGTATAGATATAGTTTTGTTGGATTATTTATAATACATTTAAGGGGGCGCTCCGGGAATCAAGGATTTGGACCGTATTTTTTAAAAACAGCCAAAATTACCTATCATTCTTGAAGGAAAGTTGCCCAAAATACTATTTCTGATGTTTTGACGTGCATATCTCCATAGCAAAAAAATTTGGAAAAAATTGCACAATTCACTGATTTTATTCGACTTTTACACAAATTCAGCAAGTAAGCCAGTGCATCAACGCTTTTTGAGGTTTTCCAAACAGACGATACGTAAATTTTATTAGTCGTAATGAAAATTTAAAACAATTTTATTGCGTTCTGTGCCAAAAAATCGCACAAGAAACCATTTTCAGAAGCAGCAGACTCAAATATAGGCTGCGTGAATAGAAAACCAATTTTTCGGCATTCGATTATAAAATGCTGGTAGGATATTTTTCTACAAAATGTTGCACAATTATAGTCTTAGGCTCTGCGCAGTTAAACAATTTTTTAGTTTTTTTAAATAAAGCTTAGAAATTTTTTTATATGAATTTTATTGCTCAGAGTTTGACTTCGAAAACACATAATGACATTTTTTATCCAAATCCGACATAAATGTTAAAAACAAAAATAATGTTCAACTAGAGAAGCACATAAGCTACATTTTGGTATAAAGTGTGACTATAAGCAAAGTATAAGCAGAGTTATCGTTTGCCGAAAATTCACTCACGTTTAGTGCTCTGGGAGTCACGTGACATGATCACGTAATTTGAAATTTTGCCTCCAGTGTTCTTTTGTGCCATACTATATATATGTATAGTAAAGTTTGATATTTGCCAACTTTTTTGCCAATTTTCTATGTAACCTCCGTTTCCCGGAGCGCCCCCTTAAGATACATTAGGCTGTTTAGTGTTTAGATGTAATTTTTATGCATATAATATATACTTTGACACAGATTTAGTAAAAGCTTGCCTTAAATTTTTGTGTGAATTAGTGTTCAATACATGCAGGATCAGGTCTGTCGCGATTTCGACTAGCCTTAAGGTTGATTCAGACAGACGCGTGTCCAGTCAACCTGCAAAATGACGAAACCAGCGGCTACATCGGGTTGCCGACTGTAATTGGACCCTCACAAGAAGACAGTGATAGACGCAGTTATTTCATTGCAGAACGTATATGGCTTGGTTTTGCGCAACGGTTTCAACTAAGCATGGGCACGTTTAAACGGTTTGGAACCGTTTAAACGTTTACGGGTTCAAAAAACGCGCTTTTCGGACCGTTTAACGTTTAGTCCGTTTAACCGCGGTTAAACGTTTAAACGCTTACATGTATAATCGTTTAAACGTTTAAACGCTCATGTGTTTAACCGTTTAAACGCGTTTAAACGCTCACTTGTTTAACCGTTTAAACTCTCACATATTTAACCGTTTAAACGTTTAAACGCGGTTAAACTAAACGTTTAAACGCGGTTAAACGTTTAAACGTGTTTACGTTTAAACGGTCAAAAAACGTTTACAACCGAAAAACGCGTTTAAACGTTTAAACGCGTTTTCTCATCTGTAAAAGCGAGCGTTTAAACGTTTACAGATTTTTGTAAACGTGCCCATGCCTAGTTTCAACGCGTTGCTCAACTAAAGTCTGGTTCAAAGTGTGTCAAATTGCACAGACAGGAAGACTTCCATTGTAAGCGGCTTTTCGTTCAATGGCAAGCGAGACGAAAACCCTTAAGCCCGGCTCATAGTTGTCCGTAAGGGCTGTCCGTGTCCGAGTTCGTGTCCGTGTCCGTAAGAGTAGTTTAAGGGTCGATTCATACTTACAGCAGTATGTCCGTTTAGCCGACAGAATGACGAAATAATGACGTCACATGCGCTGGCTGATCCACTGCACTAGGCTGCTAGTGACGTCATTCTGCAGGCTGAACGGACATACGGCTGTAAGTATGAATCGAGCCTAATTCATACTTGTCCGGATGTCCGTAACAAATTGTCCGAGAGTGTCCGTAAAGGCTGTCCGGATGTCCGGAAGACAAGTTGAATTCAGTTCAACTTTTGTCCGTGTCCGTAAGCAACCAGCCAATCAAATGAAAGCTTTATTAGTCACGTGGGTTTGCGTACACATAAAATTCCTCCGCGCATTGCAAAATTTTATTAAATTGTTCGTCATATGAGCTCAGTAACTGCATTTTAGTGTGCTAAGAACGTTTTTTTTGTTTTTTTGAAGGTTGCATTCTCACGGGCTTGGTACGCTGCAGAATGTATAAGCGTTATTTTATGTGCATACGTACTGTCCGTAGAGTGTCCGTAGCAGTATGAATTAATACTGCTGACGGACACGGACACGGACAAATGTTACGGACAACCTTCCGGACACGGACACGTACTCGGACACGGATAAATACGGACAGTTCCGCACTACTATGAACCAGGCTTTAGGGTGGTTTTACCAAGAGTACATAATAGCGTCTCACTCTATATAGAAGAAGAGTGCGACACTCTCCAGCCTGCCTGTGTTCTAGCACAGGAAGATGCGCTGGTCGTTTTCAGGCTACATGTTGACATTCTATGCAACATGTGACTGGCCAATCAGAAGCGAGCTTCTATTCTCTGATTGGCAGACGCCTGTGCACGTGCTCCAATCATAAAACGGGATAGGGATAAAGGTTAATAACTCATTATTTATTCATAGTCTGCTTGTAAAAAACGTAAAAAAACGTTTGCAAATACCTTTGGGGATATTTTTGCAAACTTTCAGCGAAATTGATTGAGAAACTTTGAAGAAATTCAGAAAAGTTTTTATCTCAAAAGTTTCTCAATTTCGCTGAAAGTTTTCCTAGAGATATTTACAAACCTTTTTTAATGTTTTTGCAAGCAGACTGTGAATAAATAATGAGCTATTAAGCTTTTATCCCTATGGCAGCAGTGACGTTTTGATCGTATTTATGGTATTCTTCATTATTAAAAATTGCTCCTTTTAACTAGAAATGGCTATTGTTCTTCAGAAAATGTAATTAATTTATTGTCTATCCAAAAAGAACCAATAACAATTTATATATAATGTGAGCTCAGTTTAACGATACATATTTCGCCTATTATTTATTTTGAAAAATTAACATTTTTTGGTATAAATGAGCAGAATGTTTTGGAAACAAAGCTGAATTAAATATAATATTATAGGTTACGTTATGATGATCAAACTTAAGACTGATATTACGACTGTATCGGTGAAAATTTTCGAAAATTAGCCCCAGAATGTCGAAAAATGCTGATTTTCGACAAAATTAGATTTTTTTCGAAAAGCAATAAATCCACGTTTTTTTGCTTGGAAAGGGCTAAAAATGAACTCAGCGCGTCCGAAAACCTATAAAAACGTGTTTTTACATTGAAAAATGTGAGTTTGAATTCCCCCCCCCCGCCGAACCTGCACCTCTGATCGCTACTCGTTGTGTACGATTCGTCAAAAAAGCCGTGAGCCATTGGAGAATTTTACCACAGAAACCGTAGGCACTGAGCTTTAGCAGCAGCCGGTTGTGTGGTACAGTGTCAAAAGCTTTGCGCAGATCGAAATATACACAGTCAGCTAAATCGCCAGAATTTACAATAGTAGCCACAGAGTCCAAATACACGAGAAGTTGCGTACAGCATGATTTCCCGGTCGTACTACGACTACTACTACTACAACCGATTTAGGGCAAATTTGAAAAAGTCAGAAAAAAAACTAGAAAATAACTAATCGTATTTTGACAGTCAGAAAAAAACCAGAAAAAACTAGATCGTAAATTCGTAACTTAGGGCCTATTTCTTTACCGGATTAAAGGGTTAATTATAATCGGACTAAACGGTTTAAAAATTAAGCTTAGAAATGCCATACCAAAACCTCCGGATTAAACGGACTTAACTTTTAGCGCGCTGCTTTTTAATCGGACTAAATGGACTTAACTATGCACGCTAATGTTAAGCGTGCATGTTCAATCCGTTTAGTCCAGTGGTAGTTTTGTAACGACTGAATTTAGACTAATTTTCACTGGAATAAAATAGGCGAAAAATGGACGTTATTCAGGCGCCTAAATTTTGACTGAATTTCGTCTAATTTTCGCCTATTTCAAAAATAGTCGAAAATTAGACGCCTTATGTTCGTCTAATTTTCGCCTTTTTAAAAATAGTCAAAAAGTAGACACCTCATTTTCGTCTAATTTACGCCTTTTTTAAAAGTAGTCGAAAATTAGACGCCTTATTTTCGACTAAAAAGTAGTAGAAATTCAGTATTTTGGATTTCCTGTGTTCCCCACCCCCCCAGATCGGCTATAAACCCCTTAAAATGCCATTTTTTTGAAAAGTTGGGGTAGCGAGAAAAGAAAAGAAAAAAAGAAAAAAAAAAAAAAACAAAAACAAAAAAAAAAAAAAAGAGAGAAAAAAAAAAAACCAAAAGCAAAAAAAAAAACCCCCAAAAAAAACCCCCACAAAAAAAACAAAAAAAAAAAAAAAAAACAACAAACAAACCACAAAAAAACAAAAAAAACAAAAAAAAAAAAAAAAAAAAAAAACAAAACACAAAACAAAAAAAAAAAAAAAACCCCCACCCCCGTAGCATGCTTTCGATTTCCTTCCCCCCAGCCGGTGTTCAGGCCCCAGTCGACGGCTCTTCCCGTAGATTCCCTGAGCTGCACATATGTGGAAATAGCTACAATAGAAAAAATATGTTCAATTGTAACGCAAAAAACGACACATGTACATATTAGTATATACATTATAAATTAAAAATGTCTTTCAAAAAGTGCGAATTTTTTACCAGAGCAGCATCGAAAAAATTGAGGTCATGTATCATTCGTCAAGTCAAAACACCGAAAATTATATGCACAACGTTGAGTTTGTACTATTTCCGGTGAACGAGCATATGTTGAAGATAGGCCCAGCTTTGAGGACTAAATTTGTTTTGGCTGAGGCTACGCCAGTACACGTACGCCTATTGTTTTTTAGCTTTTCGAAATAAAATTTGGGTAAATAAATTTGGGTAAAAAAATGGGTGCGTGCCATACAATTTCAGTCGAAACTCGAAAAAAATTTCTACGCATTCCCTTTCCTCCCTGGCGCTGGCTACGGCCCTGCCCACACTAATCCCCGATCAAGTGCAGTTGGGGGGGAATAGTGGACCTATTTTTAGGAGTAGAGCACGGTCAAACTGAAGAATAGGGGGAACATTATTTTTGACTGCTACGTGCTTCCCATCCCACCCCAAGCAAAAAATGGCTACAATCTTTGTTTTTGGATAGTTTTGAGTGCATCAGGATGTTTTAAGGCATTGTATAGGGCCTAGGCTAAGCTGGCAGGATTTTTCCTGCAAATTTCGATTTTTTAGTACCTAAGCCTAAGCCTAAGCCTGATACTAATCCTAAGTCCTAAAAATTGTAAACATTATTCCGACTCCATTTAAACACGGTTAGAACAGAGAAACACGGGTTTCCGAAAAAAATTGCGAAAACGTCCTTTACTGAGGAGTGAGGGTTCAGATTTCGGGGGTTCATAACTCAGAAAATCCAAAAAATGAATATCGGTTTTTGAAGCAGAAATGTTTCTCCCTAGGTGCTCTACTAAAAAAATAGGTCCACTATCCCCCTCCTCAACTGCATTTATCCCATAATCCCTATGTACGAAGTGCGAGGGACACATGAAGTAACGTGACCCGGGTCCTGGGTTTCTGGTGTTAGTTTCGCAGTCTCGGTTGCCAGATTTGTTTTCAATCGAAAGACTGTATAGGTTTTTTTGTTGTTTAAAAATGTTTTTATTTTATTTTAGTGGCGGATAACATTTACGTTTTGCCATGGAAATAGAGGTTCGAGCCGAAGACGGAGGATATTATAAAGTTAGTTTGATTTTAAAATTGATTCGTGATTTGTGATAGTACATATATATAATATAATATTTTTCTGATGTTTTTTGTATCTGACAGATAGTTTTTCTGAGTTTTGATAGTAGTGTAGTTTAAAGCAGCTATGAGCTGCATAATGCATAATGCTAGCTAACACATAAATTATCAGTTATATGTTGCACCTACAGTTGTTACAATTGTAAGATTTGTAACGTTGAGCAACAGGCCTCTGACTATACGTATTTATTATTAAAGTCCACCGTCTTTAATAGTGAGATTACTGGTTTTTAGTTCATAGGATAGGAGAGAAGACGCTTTTACAGTTCATTTTTAAATCTATAAAAATATTAATCGGTTTATAAATCTTGACGTAATATTTCAAGCTCAAATGGTCCGAGCTCCAACAAATTATTATATATAATATATATATATATATATATATATATATATATAATATATATATATATATATATATATATACTGTAGGGATTGAAGTCTCGGTCTCGGTCAAAACCCGAGACTAGCCCAGTCTCGGTCTCGGTCTCGGTCTCGGTCTCGGTAGTCGAAAAGTCTCGGTTTGTACCCGGTCTCGGTTTTTCAAATCTGTGAGAAATTTTCCTGTGGTCCCTCCTTTGGTTTATATTTTTTGCAGGAAATTTTTTCCAAAGTTTTCATTTCACCAAAATTTCACACCAAACAGCGAGATTCTGTCAATTTTTTTCCAAAAACAACTTTATCGTGGTTGTTTAGTTTCTCAGTAAACCAAGTACACACACAAAAGGTATGTTTGTGATTAGCTTTCTTTCCTCGTGCTCGTACTATATTTCAAGTCTGTCTGTGTGATTATTATTATATTTTATTCTTTAGTATTAGTGTTAGGCTAGTCAACTTTTTTATGCCAATTGGTGGCTACACATAGTTCGCTGTAAATTCCAATTAGTATGAGTTTAGTAAAATAGTAAATCCCTCCAAAGGGACCTCAAAATGACAAAGTCCGACTATTAGGGCCGTATTTCAGAATTCGATCGAGAAAATGTCAGTATGCGCATTTGTGTTAACAATAAACGTCTTTTTGCACTATCTTGAGTCTTTTGGAGTAGCTACTAGATTTTTCGACATCACCAGACCATTTTCATAAAGTGGGTTTTACCCCATGGGTTTTTTTACCCAGTCTAATTTCGGTCATTTTAGCACATTTAAAAAAATCAAAAAGTCATTCCCCTTCGAAATTTTTTCCTGGCTACGCCACTTTGTCACTCCAATAAAATCGGAGCGATTTTTAACTAAATTCGAGCCAAACAGTGTCCATAATTGCTACTTTCTGGCGAGAACAAGGACAAATTGCATCTGTTTGGGGCAGAGGTCAAAATTTCACTATATTCAAGAAGACATGGTCCCACACAATTAGCGGAAAGAAAAGAACCAGGAATGTAACCAAAATTGCCGTGATGTAGCTGTTAGTTATATATACATAAGGTGTCTGACCATGGTCTTGTAATTTTAAATAAAAAAACTTGTAAAAATTCACCAAATCAGTAGGGAAAAAATTGGCAAAAAATGACCCAAAGTCTCGGTTTTTGCGGTCTCGGAATTTGGTCTCGGTCTCGGTAGTCTCGGTTTCGTGGTCTCGGTCTCGGTCTCGGTCTCGGAAAAAAAACCGAGACTTCCATCCCTAATATACTGTCTATATGTCTGATCTTTTCACTATTGTCCAAATTTTTGCAGAAGACATTTTCAGAAATGCAGAGCAATCAATATGATAATATTGTTGGTGTTATTATTTGTATTCTATTTTATATACTCTGTTCTTATGTATTTATTTGTTTATTTTGTGTTTCAGGCCTACGTACACGAGCTCCTGCCTGATGGCATTCGCTTTATGTTTGCTTATGAGTGAGTTTTCTCTGGCACTTTGAAAATGGCCTTGAAGTTTTTAAATTTAGCAACTATTTTACTCAACTTTTACGGCGCTGATATTTAGAGCATATATAAATGCGCACTAAATGAATTATTGCGTCATGTGTACGTACATACATACTACATACATGTACAACAATTATCAGTATATGCATTGGTTTTTACGTTCTGATTTTCATTGAAAACTAAAATGAGCTCAGTTTTCTCACTCTAATAAAGGGGCTGTAAGACTTGTTGTTGTTACTTAATTGTTTGCAAAACATGGTCTTGATTTTACAATTTTTGTTTCTACTTACTTTTTACTCATGCCCTTTTTTGTAACTTGCTGAGTGCACAATGTTTTTCCAGAACACAAATAGGTATATATATATAAACTACGCTCAAAACATATTGTCGTCTAACCGTTTTTCAAAGTTTTGTTTATTATTTTCAGCCCGACAACTATCCACATTGCTCAGTTCGAATGCACCCGTGCTATCCCACCCACTTCCCCTGGCTTCAAATGCAAAGAGACGCAGATTGTAGAGGTCCGTTTCATAAAAAAAAACATTGTATAAACCTGGTAGAAATGCATAGGATGCTGTAAAATATTAACGTAGTCGTGTTGAACGCAGTACAGAGTGCAATTCATAAAATGGATCAATTGGAGTATATAATAAACTTGGTTGTCGAGTGTCAGTTTTTTTAATGCCAGTAACTAACGGAGTGGTCTATAAAAGTATGAAGCCAAAATATTTAGCAATGCCAGGAATTCATACCACTTTCTACTTGTGTATAAATTTGTAAACATCTCTTTTTTGAGAGTGACTAGGGATGATCCCCAGATCCTCTTCCTTTTTATGTGTTTTATTTCTATTTCGTTATTGCTTTTCTGCCTATCGTTTGATAAATAATATAATTCAATCTACCGTCTTTCTCTCTCGTTTATATCTGAAGTGACATTATTTGATTTGATGTGTGCACGAAGCTTAAATGCACGCATGATTCTCTGCATAAAATATATATGTATATATATATATATATATATATATATATATATATATATATATATATATATATATATATATATATATATATATATATATATATATATATATATATCTACATATATATATTATATATCTACATATATATATCAAGCGCGGATCCAGGGGGGGGGGCGCGGGGGGCGCGCGCCCCCCCGAAATTTTTTTAGAATGAAATTTTAAACAAGGGTTACCCCATTGGTTTTTTTTTCCCGACCGAAAAAATTTCCGATACGTCTCCAATTGACCAAATTTGCTCTAAAAATCAAAAATTTCTCCAATTTTTTGCTGGGGGCTGCCGCCCCCAGACCCCCGCAATTTTCTGGTCCTTGTTATCTTCTATCATCAAAGCCTATGCATGTCTACAAGAGTACATTGTGTTGCATTTACTCGTGTAATACACTGTATGATACTCTGATCGCAAGGTTTTTTGGGCAAAATACGGGCAAATGCTAAGGATTTGGAAATTTTGCTCATCAAATTTGTATACCATAATGTATGGTACCCCTGCTGGTCTAATACACTGATGTGACGTTCCCCATTTGTTTTAATTGCCAGGTTGGAAACAATGTCTGATACGACTAACTCACTTTTTTGCATTGTAATCTATCGTTTTGCTAATTGCGGCATAGTGAACGGAGCAGTTTTGAAAAAATTCTGTCCATAGCAATACCCTCAAAAACAGTAACGTCTCTCTACTTTAGTATATAGAGTTTGAAAATAGGTGCAGATTTTTGAGGATATCCAGGGGTCAAAAACAGAAAAGTTGCCCAGCTTCTGGGGGCTGCAGCCCCCAGACCTCCGCAACTGTGTGTTTTGATAAAAGTTACAGATTTTCGAGGCTATCGCGGGGTCAAAAACAGAAAAGTTGCCCAGCTTCTGGGGGCTGCAGCCCCCAGACCTCCGCAACTGTGTGTTTTGATAAAAGTTACAGATTTTCGAGGATATCGCGGGGTCAAAAACAGAAAAGTTGCCCAGCTTCTGGGGGCTGCAGCCCCCAGACCTCCGCAACTGTGTGTTTTGATAAAAGTTACAGATTTTCGAGGACATCGCATGGTCAAAAACAAAAAAGTTGCCCAGCTTCTGGGGGCTGCCGCCCCCAGACCCCCGCAACTGTGTGTTTTGATAAAAGTTACAAATTTTAGAAGATGTCCCCTGGTCAAAAACAGAAAAGGTGCTCAGCTTCTGGGGTCTGCCGCCCCCAGACCCCCGCAACTGTGTGTTTTGATAAAAGTTACAGATTTTAGAAGATGTCCCCTGGTCAAAAACAGAAAAGGTGCTCAGCTTCTGGGGGCTGCCGCCCCCACACCCCCGCAACTGTGTGTTTTGATGAAAGTTACAGATTTTAGAAGATATCCCGGGGTCAAAAACAGAAAAGTTTCTCATCTTCTGGGGGTTGGCCCCCCCACACCCCCGCACCATAAAATTTTTATTGTATTTGTAATGGCCGAGTGGGGGGGGGTCGCGCCCCCCCCCCCGAAAAAAATTCCTGGATCCGCCACTGATATATATATATATATACACATATATCTACATATATATCTATTATCTACATTTATAGACCCTGTACAGGACGGGCAATGTGCCTGGGAAGGAGGGCTGGTTCCAGGCGAAGGTGAACGAGATCAAGGGGGAGTTTGTGTGCATGGACATCATCTCCCACGTCCTGGTGCCCCCCGGCGGACTGCCCCACCAGAGCCCCCTCCCGCCCCATCCCACCCCCCTGTCCCACGTGTCCGCCATGGACAAAATCAGACCCTGTCGACCGGCCGCTCCCCTCAGCTCAAAGAGCTTTCAGACACTCAGCATAGACGTGCCGGAAGAACTCAGGGCATAGTAAGCTAAGGATTTTCATCCAGGGAATCTAGAACGTCTGTGGAAGTTTGTACTAACTTGTTCGTACGGATGTTTGTTTGTCCGTCTATGCGATTTTCTGGTGCAAATGCTGTTAAAGCGAATATCATTGAAACTGACAGTGCTGATGTGAGCAAGTGTAGGGAACTCTGTACTGAGTTTAGAAATATCTATTATGGAAGTAGTAGAAACAAAGTTTAATACAGAAGATTTGGCGAACTGAACTGACGACCCTTAATACAATATAGAATAATCTATTGTCACTAATTCAACTGTTAAGCCTGGTCTCATAAGCTTGTGCTCTTTCTTTGGGTGGGATTTGCGCGTTTCTTCCCCAGCGTTCGTGTAGATTTGCCACAGTCACTGCTGAATCAACCCAAATAGCTTCGCGAGGCTTGCTTCATATTATTCTTAAATTATATAATATCAGGTTTTTTAAAGCCACTTTAAAATCAGGTTTTTGTTTAAGTATATAATATTATAGTGTATTGCTCTAGTTTTAAAAATATAAAATGTTGCTTTTGTGTTTTGTCAGTGTTGTCAAACTAGTTTGATATTGATATTGATATTGTATGATGATATAATATAATATATAAATAATTAAGTAACATTTTTGTGTTGTAGTTTGGAAAAGGAAAATGCTCACAAAGAATTCAGTGAGGAGATCGGTGGTGCCCTGGTGGTCTACGATTCACAAAAATGCAAAATAATTGTGACAGTGAGTTTTTGGTCAGAGTTGAAGCTGATAAATCCACAAAATTCGTAACACATCAGGCAATATTTCGTAATGAAATTATGTGCAAATCGTCCAAGACGTACGTAAAACCATGGTTTAGTAATACCACCTTTGTGAAATCCACCCGAGCTGGTTACTTGTGTGAAAAACCCTGAAACAATGGTAGGATGAGATTCACCTTAATGAAATGCAGTTTAACTCTCCAGGGATTAATGAAATGCAGTTTAACTCTCCAGGGATTAATCCATACATGTATAAGGTGGAAGGGGTGGACCCTCTAGATTGAGCCTCCGGGCTGAAAATATCTGAAAATGAGAGAAGATGATTTTTTGGAAAAGTTTGGGTATTTTTGGTTGAACGGGGGTGAAGGGTTGTCAACATTTTGTTAGAGGTCTCTCGAATTTCGGCCTCCTTAACTTGTATGGATTGATCCGTTCTGAGTCATCCTGCGATTAACGTCCAGCTTATTTAGATTGTATGAGAGTCTGATTCAGACCTTTACTGGCTCACTAATGGTTACAGTGAAGTAAACATTTGCTGGTTCGGCCTCAGTAATTTTTTTGGCATTTTGATTTCCGAATTTGCTTGGTTTTTAGTGTCACTTTGCTAATAATACACTGTGTTACGTAATTAATAATTAATTAAGTGATTAATTAGTTATATAATTAATTAACTACTAGTGTTTTGTTTTAGACGTGCACAGAGGAGGCGTTTCGTCGTGCAGACATGCTTAGTGATATGTACATACGGGATCTGCGGCAAAAGATGCTGTTGAAATCGCGCACCGAAGAAGCTGCCAAACAGCTGCAGGTATTTTTTACAAACTAAAGTCTGATATCAAGAAATGCTGGACCCTGAGACAGAAAGAAACACGCGATTTTATTACGAAAAGAACGAATTGCAAGCATCAAGAGTACACAGCGAGTAGTTGCAAAAATCATTCCACCTGTTTTGTCTCGGAGCTCAGCAATTTCTAATCAGACTTTATTTTGGGCGCAGATTCTATTGATGGAGGGGCCGGGGGGGAAAGTTTATCTGCAGGTAGTGTATATATCGGTGTTAGCACCTGCTGTGGTTGAGCCTACTCTGAGGTTCTGGATAGTAAAGAAAAACAGCTGGGGGCGAAATTGTGGCAAAATTTTTCTAGCGTAGTGGATTCGAAAGTTAAAGGATGACTGAGGGATGGTATCCAACGTAGCCTTGCTTCCTTCGTGGCGTAGTTATTCTAAACATAACGAAAGCCTGCTTTTGAAACTAAGCCAAAGCCTAATCCGGTTGTCCTATTGTCCGGACGTATCGAAGTATGAAACGACCCGCCTGTCCCAATGTCCGTATAGAAGTATGAATCGACCCACATGTCCGAATATCCGTCCGGAAGTATGACTCGTCCGTCCGTCCGTTTGTGTTTCAGCTGAGCAGCCTGTCGGAGAACGTGCACTGTGAGGAATTCGAGGTGCCCGAGCCTCTGATGGGCCTGGCCATTGGCTCGCACGGCTCCAACATCCAGTCAGCCCGCCAGGTCGAGGGGGTGCGAGACGTGCAGCTCATCACCGACACCTGTACATTCAAAGTTTATGCAAATGTAAGACGGGGGGGGGCATGGTTCATATGTGGGCAGCTAGCGAATTCTCGGAGGGGGGTAAGGTGTAAAGCAAATTTTTCGTGCATTAATTTCTCTTCGTGAGACACCATTTTTGCCGTTGTTAGCTACTGAGCTACCATCCAAACATTCTGAGGGGCTAAAGCAGCTGTCTGGGGGGGGGGGTGTGTGCCCTCACGCCCATGTATGGGCCGGGCATCTTTCATACAGGTATTGTGAGAAAGTTTTACTAGGGTGAGAGTAGTATAGATGGGTCCGGGGTCGCTATGCTTTTACTATGCCCCCTTTAGCCAATAACTTTGACGAGTTGCTAAAGTTTCTGGCTGAAGGGGTGATATTGAAAGCGCACTATTAATTGCTGTATATACTAGTGCTGATGAATAAAAGTTGTTGGCTTGGTGAGTCACCAGTCTTTCATTAGTAGTACCAAGAGTACATAATAGCGTCTCACTCTATATAGAAGAAGAGTGAGACACTCTCCAGCCTGCCTGCGTTCTAGCACAGGTAGATGCGCTGGTCGTTCTCAGGCTACATGTTGACATTCTATGCAACATGTGGCTGGCCGGCCAATCAGCGCGTAGATTCTCTGCGTAACACACTTTAGTATATAATCGCTGATGCGTTGATAAGCATTAAGATAAGGATAAAAGCTTAATAACTCATTATTTATTCATAGTCTGCTTGCAAAAACATTAAAAAAAGGTTATCGTACATGTACGTATTAGGTGCTTTAAGTTTGAAACATGCTCAACCTTTTTACGATTTTTTATCAGGCTGATTAACCGGTGCTTTTTTTACGATTTTTTTCATGAGTTGTATTTTCATTCAGTTATTCGGTTGTAGCTGGTGGGACAGGAAAAAGCTGGTTATAGTTTGAAAAAAGCTTTTTTAGTGTTGGTTTTGTTGTCTGAGCTGTTTTTCTAGTTTTTTCTTATTTGCAGACTCCTGAAGCAGCTGCGAAAGCACGAAAAATCCTAGAGTTTGCCGAGAGACCCTATCACGTTCCCCGGGACATGGTTGGTAAGTAACCCGTGTTTTCAGGATGTTAAGCCGTAATGTGAATTTAAAGTGTCTATGTCTCTAAATACTCCCTAATACCATAAGTCAATAGCGTAATGACAGCTGGATGGATTAGTGTGTTATTTTAGTTTAGTCAAACTTTAGAATTATTTGATTGATTTATTAGGTATAATAGTTATTTTATTTATTTGAGTTAGTGATTTAGTTAGTGGTTGTTGACTTTCACTGTAGTTTTTGATATAATTGATGATTGATAAATGATTACTATGAATAATTGTTATTATAAAAAAATATCTAGAACTACTTTCTGAAGTTTTGATTATAACAGTTTTGGTGTGATTTTAGGCAAAGTGATTGGCAAAGCGGGCAAGATAATTCAAGAAATTGTGGACAAAAGCGGAGTGGTGAGGGTGAAGATAGAAGGGGACCACGGGTCCATGGAACCACCTGTTAGCGAGGACGAGGTAGGTGTTTTTTTGACTTATCCATAAGCTTATCCGTAAGCATTGTATACTTATCCGTACAGGTCTTGCAGTTAATACCCTGACTATTGTTTGTCTAAGTCTACTATATACTAGCTCTGTAGGGAAAATGGAAAGGTTGACTGTAGTCAGTTATTTTGTAGTAATTAATGATCAAAAGTTTTCGTCTACGGGCAAACGAGCACATTTATAAACTGGGCTGTAGCAAGAGTACGTAACAGGGAAGATAATGTGTCCGCTGTCTTATCTAGCTAATCGTCTGGAACGATGGTCCTGCCGAAATAGCCTTTTAACTTCTTGATTACAGAGGGGTACCCGGGTACCCAACTATATGCCAGCTTTAATACCCGAGGTTTTAATAAAGACGGAATGTTTTGACAAATACTGCTTTAATATGTTTTGTTTTATTGTTTGAATGACTTGAAATTCCAAAAAAATAGGTTTATCTATTTTTATTGTTTATTTTTTGCAGTTTTTTGTATGAAATATTTCAGGAGAAGGACAAGGTTCCCTTTGTGTTCGTGGGCACAACCGAAAGCATTGCCAATGCCATATTTCTAGTAGAATATCATATGAAGCATTTAAGAGTGCGTTTGTGTTTTGCTGCATTTTATGGTCAATTCAGACTTAAAGCCGTATGTCCGTTCTGCCGGCAAAGTTACGAAATAAGCATGCTATAGGTTGAATCTTCACAATATATTTTTACCGACTGAACGGACATACGGCTGTAAGTATGAATCGACCCTAATACTGTGTTGATCGGGTAATCCTCGCTTATAGTCGCCGCACGCTTTTTATGCTGAGTTCATGCTTCTAGCTTTTTTGTAATTTCGCTGGAATAATAATTAATAGGATATAAACTATCCTAAGCATAATCATAAATATAATAATCCCGTTTTTAATGTACCAAACCCAGTTTCTAATATACCAAACGAAAGCTCATAACCCGCTTATCATTTTTTGGTTAACTCCTAAGCTTAATTCTATTTATGGAAATAAAATTAATTTTTGGAACCAGTCCATAGTGTTAAATAAAACACACAAAATAACTTAAACTGATTTTAACTTACCATTGTCGTAATCCCCGTGGTGTAGTGGTTAGCATCGAGGAGTCTCACACCTCTGGTCGCTGGTTCGAGTCCAGCCGGGGGTCGTTTTTTCAAATTTTTAACTTGGGTTTAGAATAACGAAAGTATTGCATTTCGATCACATACTTGCGTATAGATCTAAGGCATTTCTTCATCAGAAATTTTCTCAATTTTTTGACCTTTTTGTGATCCGCGTGTTTGCTTCACGTACATAGATTCCTAACATACCCGACGCACTAGACTTGTAATAATAATAATATGTACTTACGACTGTAGCAGCAGTAGTGAACTTAACTAGCATCAAAGTGATTGTAATATGAAACTACATCAAAAAAATACACAAAGGGGTTTTTTATTCAGTTCAAATTGGGTTCAAAAGTTAAGACTACTTTGGCTAATGTAGTAGTTAGCGTTAAACTGCTAATTTCAGAAATTATGGAAAATCAGCATTAGAATGTTTTCTAATTAATGAACAATGATATTACGATGTCTTTTCTGCAAGTATTAAAAATCGTGAACACTTGTTTCAAAATATTATTGTAGAAATTTTTTACTACCATAGTCAAAAATTAAAATAAATTTTAATCTAATCCGCTAAATCCAGTTTTAGATCTGACCCTAATATATAGGGGGGATTGGGTTATATATGCTTACTTGTACTTGATGAGTTGGGTTTCTTCAGTTGATATTCGAAGTTGAATCCGTTGTCTTCAATGCTTTCCGCTGTGCTGTAATCTTCCTCCGTCCCAGCCATATCTGACTGAAATAATTATATACTATATAATTACCTCTATATATATATAATCAATAAAAGTACAAAATTGAAATTTTTTGGTAAAAACTTTTTTGAAAAAATATTGGGAAAAAATATTTTGAATTATGCAGTAGTATATAAATTTGATGAAGTATACGTATACGTGATATTAAATTCAATATATTTCTTGGATAGGTGCTCGAAGCCCCATGCGTCCTATCTCCATGGGTCACCTGGTGCACCAGGCATGGGGAACCATGGCAAATATATTGAATTCATTATTAATAAACTGCACTGAAGGACGTGGAGTCATTGTGCAATGCAAATTAATAAGAAATTTGCTAGAAAGAAAAAATTATCCATTTATATACTTATGCCAGATACTATCAATATTTGTAATTCCCAAGTTAACAAATAAACTTTTATTTTTATTTGCAAATCGAAAGAAGTTTTCTTTCAATTTTCTTCGGGTATAACCTTTGCTTATCAATTTATTGATAAGCACTGTAGTTCTTTCAATAAATTTAGCTGAAGAACTGCTGATTACTATATATCTACGTAATTCATTTAAGTATACATTATAAATTACAGTTCTTGCTATATTGCTTTCAATTGGAGGGTACTTAGAAACATAAAAGACATAACCCTCAGTTTTATCATAAATACTGCAATTAAATTTATTATTCAAAACGGTAATATCTATATCCAGAACATTAGCTCTCAAGGGGGACTCATTTTCTTTATTTAATGTTAACTCCTTGGGATATATACTACCGTAACAACATTGAAAAGTATTATTATCATTTAGAACCGTTATATCATCTATATAGCGATATATATATCTCAAATTTTTTAGAGTTTTGTAATCCTTATTTTTAAGACACTGTTTAACAAAGAAAAATTCGTAAGAATGCAAAAATAAATTGGCTAGAAAAGGTCCACAATCAGTTCCCATTGGAATACCAATCTTTTGTCTGAAAATTATGTCACCACATTTAAAATAACTATTATCAATTAAGCACTTTATAGCTAACAGTAATTTCTCTTTGTCTATTAACCAACCAGATTCTGATTTACCTCCCCAAGTAGCTGATGATGAGTATACGATTATCTTCTTATCTTTCACATTATTGAAAGCAATAGACAAAATTTTATCAAGTGCTTCACAAATTTTGTCGTGTGGAATTGATGTATATAGTTGACCAAAATCAAATGTATTAACCGATCCCGCTAATTTTCTATTGTTAAGTTTAGATATATCAGTTATAATAGTGCTAGATCGGTCGATAATCCAAAATTGATTCACTATACCTTTAGTATTTCTGTTTATTGCTTTACAATAAAACTTCATACGATTCAGTATTAACTTCAATGCCAAACTTATTTTCTTAGATAAATTTTTTGTTATAGCATTAGAACTAGCAATAATAGTTCGATACTTAATCGGATTTTTATGAAATTTAGGTAGTATTTGGATGAACGGAATTTCTGAAAAAGTGCTTTGACTAACTGTAAGTGCATTCATACAATTAATCTGATGTATTTTTACCTCATTTTCATCCATATCACTTTTTACGTAAACATTAGAATCTTCAAATACCCCTAGTTCTTTTAATATCAAATTAATATAATGTATTTTGCAAATGATGGCATAATTTTGTGCTGCTTTATCTATAGTAGTAAAAACAAATCTATCTTTCAACATTTCTAAATTCATCTTATCACTTTTCTGTAATTTAATAATTTTGACATTCACTTTGTGTCTATTCATCTCCATACAATCATTCATTCGTGACAATAAAGCATGTATCCAATCATTAAATTCCCATTCTGCATACTTACCATCATAACAGAATTGTCTAATATAATCCTTTAAACCTTTACTTAATTCTATCAAACACTCATTAATATTATTAGTTCTAGGTAATCTGAACTTAGTTCCTTTACTTAAAATTAATCTCAGATTAGCATTTTTGATTAATGATAAATCACCTGTAACTACATGTCCACTAGAGGAGTCAATATACTTATTTTCGTAGTTGTGACAGTCACATACATGAGGTGAATTAATCCATTCCATAACCTTCAAATTCGTTATAGTTTCTTTATAATTAAAAACTTTTGCAGATATAGGAGCGTAATATTTAAAAATAATCATAGGTACAGATTTATCGAAATTGTTTTGCATAGGCCATTTATTTTTTATTTCAGTATCTTGAAATATCTTTTTAAAATTTATTGTATCAAGCATTTTATTTTTGAAAAAGAATAAGATTTTTGGCCTTGCAGGTTTTTTCTTTTCTACGTTATAATTTCTTCCACACATTCTTGCAGTACATAAATCAAATATTATATCGATAAATCCATCTTCTCGAGGTAGATCACTAATATGAAATAATAACTGATTCAATTCTGACTTACGTAAATTGAAAATCATCTTGGTTACTTCCGATCTGAATGTCAATATTTCATTCTGCCATAAATTAGATAAATAACTGATTACTTCTCTAATATCATTTTTTCTTTTAAGACTACTAGGCTTACGTAGACCACGTTGTCTTGTACGTACACTTTTTGAAAAATACCAAAAAGTAGCTTTTTCATCTTTATTACCTTTTATTTTTTGATTCAGACCATATGGATAGATACTACGTAATGTTTTTATCCAGTAATCTTCTTTCTCTCTTAAATTAATCTTATTTTGTTGTTCATTATTATCTATATCTAATACTTCGATAATCTGAAATCGAAACTCTTTACATTGATTGTTTTTGAAATGGTCAACAAAAAACAAGCATGATGATGAAGCATTGCCATTAATCGATCTTAAATGTTCACTTATTCTCACACCTACTTTACGTTTAGTTTCTCCAACATATTGAATGCCACACTGGCAACAAGTAATGAGATATATAACATTCATAGTGTTACAGCTAAGGTATATATCATTTCTATTAATCGTATATGTTTTATTTTTATATGCACTTTTAAATACATGAGCTGTGTCTGCTATATTACACACCTTACACTGATTTCGATGGCAGTGTTCATAAATATACGTAGGTTATATTATACCGTCTCACAAAAGGTGTAAAGAACCCAACAATACACCAGAGACGGGCACGGGTGGTAGCCTACTAACCAGGGGCTGCCTGGCTTAGGTGGGCGCACACCACATAGGGCTAAATAGCCCTCCCACCATCCCCAAAGGACGCATGGCCCGGGACTAACCGTGACTAAAATATCCCAGTTATAACCAGATCATCCTGAGGGTGCGTGTTGTACCCAAAAATGGATTCCGAGTACGCTCGCTCGGATCATAAAATTAATACTTAAATTTATATGCTAGTCACTAAAAATTAGTGACAAATAATGCTATAGTACAAATTTCTCTACTCAATACTTATGCATGTCCTACTATAAATCAGCTAAAATGATTATGCTTTCGAAAAACCCCAAGGGTATACATAACGCAAGACACAGCCAAAGAAACATTCATCAAGCAAAACACTTTAACTTCACAAAAATTATTACTCACCAATAACAATTAACAAATCACAAAATAAATAAATAAGAAAAATTAATTTGAAATATAATGTTTAAAATAAATAAATAGAAAGTTTTTGGCTAGAAATAAAATACTTCTAATGACAGAGGAATTTTAGAAAATATATAGTATAGTAAAAATTATACATAGAAAATAAGAATCTCAACCGAAAAAACAAATGGGTTTTTTTCAGAAATGCCGCATATAACGGCTTTATTACGTTAATTTATGGTTATTAAGAAAGTATAATCCCGTAATGAAAAAACAAAACGGGTTTTCATGTACATACCCAGCTCAAAAGCTAGGTTTTTCATGGTCCCAAATTTGGGTAAATAAAATCACTCTTATTAAAAACATGTACTATATCCCAAAAAAAAAAAAAAAAAAATTTTTTTGGTTATTTTGTTTCAAACAATGTAATTACTATTATATAGTCCTTATTCAAAAAGAATAAGGTTTTCATTGTAATACCGCTTATAGAAGCGGTTTTTCATCAAATTTGTTATAATTATAATAAATAACCAACAAAATCTTTCTCAAAATAAAATAAAATAAAATGCAACCCAAAAGTGCAAAGCACGAACACTTGCTACGCCGTGGGAGCAAACCTCTAACCTTTCGGAATAGCATAGTGTCTTCCATAATATATAGGGGGGATTGGGTTATATATGCTTACTTGTACTTGATGAGTTGGGTTTCTTCAGTTGATATTCGAAGTTGAATCCGTTGTCTTCAATGCTTTCCGCTGTGCTGTAATCTTCCTCCGTCCCAGCCATATCTGACTGAAATAATTATATACTATATAATTACCTCTATATATATATAATCAATAAAAGTACAAAATTGAAATTTTTTGGTAAAAACTTTTTTGAAAAAATATTGGGAAAAAATATTTTGAATTATGCAGTAGTATATAAATTTGATGAAGTATACGTATACGTGATATTAAATTCAATATATTTCTTGGATAGGTGCTCGAAGCCCCATGCGTCCTATCTCCATGGGTCACCTGGTGCACCAGGCATGGGGAACCATGGCAAATATATTGAATTCATTATTAATAAACTGCACTGAAGGACGTGGAGTCATTGTGCAATGCAAATTAATAAGAAATTTGCTAGAAAGAAAAAATTATCCATTTATATACTTATGCCAGATACTATCAATATTTGTAATTCCCAAGTTAACAAATAAACTTTTATTTTTATTTGCAAATCGAAAGAAGTTTTCTTTCAATTTTCTTCGGGTATAACCTTTGCTTATCAATTTATTGATAAGCACTGTAGTTCTTTCAATAAATTTAGCTGAAGAACTGCTGATTACTATATATCTACGTAATTCATTTAAGTATACATTATAAATTACAGTTCTTGCTATATTGCTTTCAATTGGAGGGTACTTAGAAACATAAAAGACATAACCCTCAGTTTTATCATAAATACTGCAATTAAATTTATTATTCAAAACGGTAATATCTATATCCAGAACATTAGCTCTCAAGGGGGACTCATTTTCTTTATTTAATGTTAACTCCTTGGGATATATACTACCGTAACAGTGATTGTAATATGAAACTACATCAAAAAAATACACAAAGGGGTTTTTTATTCAGTTCAAATTGGGTTCAAAAGTTAAGACTACTTTGGCTAATGTAGTAGTTAGCGTTAAACTGCTAATTTCAGAAATTATGGAAAATCAGCATTAGAATGTTTTCTAATTAATGAACAATGATATTACGATGTCTTTTCTGCAAGTATTAAAAATCGTGAACACTTGTTTCAAAATATTATTGTAGAAATTTTTTACTACCATAGTCAAAAATTAAAATAAATTTTAATCTAATCCGCTAAAACCAGTTTTAGATCTGACCCTAAGCCTGAAAGTTATTTGGTTTAGGAAATGGAAACTTTGCGCCAGGAAGCTCAAGAGATCAACAGACAGCTTTATCATAGAAGACTGAGTCCGCCGCCTGGAAACTTTTCTGCTAGAGGGCGATTGGACAGGTTGTACCTAACTTTGTGCTACTTGGATAATTTTTTTTTTGGGGGGGGGTGATACTTTGTGATGTAATGTATTTGGCTGTCAAAATTTACATTAAGCAGTCCAAATTAACAGTTTTTTCATGGTTTTAATGTAATACATTAAATGTTGTTTTCTAGTGAACAGGGATATTTTTGTGCATTGTATCCTTGTATTACTAACCATACATGCAACCGGGTCGAAATTTTGGGGGGTGGGATCCCTCCGGCCAGATTTTGGGGACCCTCTACCGTGATTGACCATAACTACTCTGAATTTTGCAAAAATGTCAAAACAAGTGGCATTTTTACCCAACTTTGCCCAAATTGTGGTGACCTTCCCCTCAGCCCCTCATTTTAGGGAGACAATGGCCCCATCCCCCCCTCATATGTTACTGACCACGCAATAGCTTGCTTATTGTAAACTTTCTGTGTGTTTTATTCATATTTTCATTTTTTTCCAGAGGCTATAGCTCGGACGCGGAAATCAGCGGACGTCCCCGCGGCCCTGGTCGTGGGCGAGGAGGCAGAGGGGGACGATTCCGCGGCAGTCTGCCTGGTATGTCTATCCTACCCCCCCCCCCCAATTTTTTCTGACTTTTTTTGAATACCTAAACGCTATATTGATTCTTAAGTCGTGTAAAACTTTAAACGCCGATATATTATTTCTGTCCTTTGGTTTAGAAGGGGCTGGAGCTTCCCCCTCCATGGCTAAATTATTTGGGTGCCCGAAATTCGGGAGGAAGCGTTTTTGATGTTTTGTGATGACTTATTGCTTATGATGAGCTTGAATGTAGGGGAGCCGAAAGTTTTATACGGTTCTGGTCTCTGGAATATTATACTCGGTTCAAATATAGTTTCGGATAAATCAAAAACCTTCCTTGTGATTGGGATTCGTAACAAACGTTTGCTATATTGGCTCTTTAGTGAAAGTGTTATTACTTTTTTCATACTAAATAACATCCCTGTGGACAATTGCACAACTGTTAAGTATGGTTTTTTATGAACCACTTTTTTGCTTTCTTTCTACAATTAACGGATTTGTTTAAGAGTAGACTTAATACTAGTAGTTAGTTTAATAATATAATTAATAATATATAGTTTGTTAGTTTGCTGCGAATAAGCTTGCGGCTAGCTAGTAGTGATTTGGCTCAACTAATATGCAGACTAATTAATAATTCTTAAACCTATAATCTGAATTAATATCAATTTGAAGGTGAAATTGCACAAAAGTTAATTAGCCTCGAAACTTAACGTATAACAAAATTTGGGCAAAATGGTCCATTCCTTAACAGCTTTTTGACCAAGAGCTGTTTTAGTCGGATTAAAAAATGACTATTCCGTTAAAGGGATGGCCTAGCTATGTGCAATTTCCACGCGTGACTTTTTAACACTTTGCTTTTTTAGCATTATTTGTGGTTTTGGTATTTAATTTTTCTGGCGGCTTAATTTTCTCGCGTTTTTCGAAATTTTGAAGTGAATGTAAGCAACTTTCTCTGGGCTTGGGTGTTACCATTAAGTTTTTCTAACGTGGTTTAAACAGGATTAGTATCACTGTATCATTTTGATTTTTTTTGATATTTTTTGTCTAAATTCTGCATTGTAGTTGCAATTGTTTTTCTCGTCGATTCAGATTCCGTTTAAACCACGTTTGAGTTTTACTACTTTTGGGTGGAATTATTGACAAAGATAGTTCTGACAATGTTTTACCAAACGCGCAGTTGACATTTTTTATTGAAATATTTTTCTTTGTGATGTCTTCATGAAATAGACTGTAATAGTTACGGTTCACACTAATTTACAGCTATAAAATCTTCAAATTTGACAGTTTCACACTTTCAAATTTGGCTTAGTTCAAATTCATGCCATCGTTTAGTATTTTTTGTCGAAACTAATTGTCGTTTTGCATAAAAAAGGGTTTGAAAACTCAAATATGGTAAGTTCACCTCGTATGATGAGATGGAGATGGAAGGGGACCCCCTCCCCGAAAATCGGGTGTCCGGGGTGGGGTGTCGAATATTTGGTAAAAATGGCTTTTTTTGTGAAAATTTACAAAATTTTGGAAAGTTTGGGGTATTCTTGGTCGATCAGGGGGGAGGGTCCCCAAAATTTGACCGGAGGGCCCCCCAACATTTTGACTCGTTACGTGTAGGGTTCACAGTTTTTTACTACAATAACAATACAACAATGTCGACGGTGTTGGACTATGAAACACCTTTTTGTAAATTTTAGTCTCACTTCACGAATCGGGATCGGACCGAAACTGGTCTTCGCGTTGAACCTGGCTTTGTAAATTTTGCCACCCGCAAGGCCTCAGGGTTTCTTCATGCTTACTGCTGTGTGCCTTTTCGAAACGCAAAATTGCGAAACATCACGCCTTCTAGATGTTTTGGAGCATTATGTGTGGCGTGATGAGGCTTGTAATTTTGCAGTCTGGGTCCTGTTGCTGAGATTTACTAATCTTACTGCCAAAAATCTGAGTGAGAGTCGTTGCAAACTAGCATTTTTGTCGAACATATTTTGGCAAATTTAGAATATTGATGTCGAATTTGGCCGCAGAGCCCCCACCCCCCCAAAAAAAACAAGAGTTTTACGTTTTTTAATTTTAGTTTTTAAGACCCGTTACATGTATGATTGTAAGAATTGTATAACTAAGCAACAGGCCCCTGAACAGACATATAACTGTAAGCATGAATGGACACTTAGTGTGTGTGTAGGTCGTGGCCGTGTGCCGGGGGGTTCCGCTGGTGGCGGGTTTCGGGGGGGTCGGGCGAACGGGTTTGGTGGCGGGGGCCGGGGGGGCGCCTTGGCTAACGGTGCCGGATCCGCTACCGGTGCAGGAGGTGGTGGATTGTCCAGGAATTCTGGTTCCGGTGCCAGGGGTGCTTTCTATAGGCCACTCTCACCACCGCAGGCCTTTGGACAGCCACACGGTATATTTTAATATGTATAGGAATGGAAGTGTCGGTTTTTTTCCGAGACCGAGACCGAGACTTCCGAACCCTAGACGTGTAAGAAATAAGAATGTATAATATGTGCGGGAAGGTTACAGGGGTCCATATAGGGCATTTTCTTTGAGGGGCTGCCCCCCCTCCAGGGATATAGTCGTTTTGAGGTGGCACGCCACACCACTGACGCTCCAGGACCAAAATACGGAGATGCGCACCACACCCTAGGGCTGGATCCGCCGGATGTTATGTCAAAGGGTTACCTTCACCAAGAGTACATAATAGCGTCTCACTCTATATAGAAGAAGAGTGAGACACTCTCCAGCCTGCCTGTGTTCTAGCACAGGCAGATATGCGCTGGTCGTTTTCAGGCTACATGTTGACATTCTATGCACCATGTGACTGGCCAATCAGAAGCGAGCTTCTATTCTCTGATTGGTAGACGCCTGTGCACGTGCTCCAATCATAAAACGGGATAGGAATAAAGGTTAATAACTCATTATTTATTCATAGTGTGCTTGTAAAAACATTAAAAAAGGTTTGCAAATACCTTTGGGGATATTTTGGCAAACTTTCAGCGAAATTGATTGAGAAACTTTGAAGAAATTCAGAAAAGTTTATATCTCGAAAGTTTCTCCATCAATTTCGCTGAAAGTTTGCCAAAATATCCCTAGAGGTATTTGCAAACCTTTTTTAATGTTTTTGCAAGCAGACTATGAATAAATAATGAGTTATTAAGCTTTTATCCCTATCTTAATGCTTATCAACGCATCAGCGATTATATACTAAAGTGTGTTACGCTGGGAATCTACGCGCTGATTGGCCAGTCACATGTTGCATAGAATGTCAACATGTAGCCTGAAAACGACCAGCGCATCTGCCTGTGCTAGAACACAGGCAGGCTGGAGAGTGTCTCACTCTTCTTCTATAATAGAGTGAGAAGCTATTATGTACTCTTGCCTTCACCTTACGTTTATACAGGTGTCCAAGAAGAGTAAGCACTCCCCTCCCCCCGATTACTCCCCTCCCCCCGGTTTGAGAGGAGTGACTGACTTGAATGTTTACCATCCCCCCTGGACTTGTAGGCCAATGCGCAGTTAGACGCAGTGTCGACAGTCGATTCATACTTACAGACGTGTTCGTTCAATCAGCGAAATAGCGGTGAAATTGTATCAACAGCTTCACTTTGTGAAAAATAGAATTATTATTGGCAAGAGTACATAATAGCGTCTCACTCTATATAGAAGAAGAGTGAGACACTCTCCAGCCTGCCTGTGTTCTAGCACAGGTAGATGCGCTGGTCGTTTTCAGGCTACATGTTGGCATTCTATGCAACATGTGACTGGCCAATCAGCGCGTAGATTCCCTGCGTAACACACTTTAGTATATAATCGCTGATGCGTTGATTGCGACCCGACCCGATTGCGAACTCTAACATGTAGCCTGAAAACGATTAGCGCATCTGCCTGTGCTAGAACACAGGCAGGCTGGAGACTGTCTCACTCTTCTTCTATATAGAGTGAGAAGCTATTATGTACTCTTGTTATTGGTTTTGTAGGACTTGGCACAATGTTGTGTGTTGAGCAGACACTACGGCTGTATGTATGAATCGACCCTGAAACTGCGTCAACTAATTTCGGTGACAGGACAATGAAGTTTACCTTTTTGGAGACTAATCATGTTTAGATATTTTAATGGCTTGCTTTGTGTATATATCTTTAACCTTTCTGCCGTCTACTAAGCTATGCTTTGGTTTGTGCTAACTTTTTGCTGTGGTCATTATTTGAAGCAAATAGCATGTCTTGTAATGACTAACATTTTTTATGCAATTTACAAATTTAAAAAAAGTCATCAAAACAAGTAACTTAGGAGGACTAACTATAATGAAAGTAAAAAAGCTTTTTTTGTAAAATAAAACTGTAGTAAAACGTTATAGACATGTTTTTGTGGTGAGTTCTTATTTCGGTCATCAAATTTTTTAACTTTCTCTTGTTTTTAGTCACTAGTTTGTGAATATAATTCATTTTTTGATTAATCAGGCTTGCTCGCTAAAGTAGAAGTTTTTCGCTGTCAACCTCTGCCACTTTGAGGCTTAGAGAATAATGCAAATAGATTACAGAGATGCTAAGGTTTTTAGATTTTACAAGATTAGCTTACAACATTTTTGGTGGAGTGCTGGACAAACTGAACCTAAAAAGGAATTCGGAAAAATACCCATTTTTGCATAAAATCTAAAGTTTAACTTATTAAAAAATCAGAAAATCTTTGGTGTTTTGATTTTGCCAAGATTAGTGTTAAAATCGTTAAAATCGCCGAGCTACTTCGTAGACAAACTAGTGTGAATAGCAATGGTAAATTGGACATTTTGATACGGTCATAGCATTTTACATATAAACATAAAATGCTAAACCGTTTAAAAATACAGTACTATACTAAGTACTACCTTTAGGTTCAAGCTTACAATTGTTACAACAGGTTGTTACGAATCTTCTGATTTTTCTCTTACAGTAGTTGTTACATATTGTAACATTTGTAAAATTGAGCTACAGGCCCCATGTCGTTTTTTCCGAAACGACATCTCAAGTCGTATGGAAAAACACAGTAGGTGGATTTCAGAAAGGTGGTTTTACTATGGTTTTGTGTACGTTTTGCTTGTTTTGCACGTAATTTCATTACGAAATATTGCCTCATTCGTTACGAATTACTTTATTTTTTTTCACCGTTGATTTAACTCAGTTGAAATTTCTG
Organism: Trissonchulus sp. WLG1_4; assembly: GCA_030248245.1. Taxonomy (NCBI): domain Eukaryota; kingdom Metazoa; phylum Nematoda; class Enoplea; order Enoplida; family Ironidae; genus Trissonchulus; species Trissonchulus sp. WLG1_4. The sequence goes on from JASANF010016910.1 coordinate 45,615, forward strand.
CAGAACAGAGACCTGCTGCGCTGCAGGTTTGAAATTTCAACTGCGCTAAACCAATGGTTTGAGAAAATCCATGAAATTCGTAACGAATCATTCAATATTTTGTAATGAGAATGTGTGCTAATCATGCAAAACGTACGTAAAACCAATGGTTTAGTAAAACGTCAAATGCACCGAGTTCCAGATGGGAAAGGACTGTGTATCTTTGATCTTTTGACCTGCTTTTTTAGACGCCCGCCGTCGCCAAGGAGACGAGGACGAGACTATAGACCACGTCAACAGCTATGACGATGACAGAGGTGGGCTGAGTAGACTAAGCCGCCAGGCGAATATAAGGCTAGAAAAATCACATCGCAAGGATATCGCTACAATTCAGTATTTGCTAAAACTGTGTGTGTTGTAAATTTTTTTGGATATTGGGGACACCCAATCGGAAATGGGGAGGGGGCTGCCATTAAGGACTCAAGACAGACATGTAATGGGGTCAATTTTTTGGGTGGAGGATCCCTCCGGCCAAATGTTGGGGACCCTCCCCCTTAATGGACCAAAAATATTGTAAATTTTGCAAAATTTTGTAAAGTTTTCTCAGAAAGTTTTTTTACTCAACTGCTTAAATTTTCCGGACCCTCACCCCTGTCCCTTGATTTTGGGGGAAGGGTCCTCTCCCATGCCCTCCCTCATACATGCATGACTCAAAGGGCTGTAGGGGGCACTTCCTTAAAAAATAATTATGCCAGTATAAATGCATGACTTTACATTTAATGTAATTTAATTAAATAAAGTTTTATCAATTTCAGAAAGCATCAGTAGCGAGGGGGGCTCGCCGGCCTATCGTCATCGGGGGGGCGGAGGGGGTGGTCCGCGTTCTTCCGGGGGCCGAGGGGGTAGGGGTCGTAGTGGTTTCGGGGGTCGCGGCGGTCGTCGGGGGGGCCCGTCTGTCAATCACAATAGCTCCGCCCCCCCGCCCTTTGCCAAGCCGCCGCCCATTGGCGGAGCTGGGTCGGAAGCTCCGCCCACCGGCCCTAGCGCCTCCCCACCCGTTGCCGGGCAACAGCCAATCGTTAACGGCGATACCAGTAGCGCGTGATATGATTGGCTGGCTGGATTTGGTCTGATTGATTGATTTGTTTGCTCCGCCTACTCCCTACTCTTACTGATAATATTAATAATAATTATAATACAGTATGTCAAACAACTCTATACTCTTGATAATGGGTATGTGTGTTTTAGAGGCCAAAGTGGTTTAAATGTGGTATATTTGAAGAGGATTTGATTTTTGATGCATAATTGATTGTCACTTATGGGTTCAGTTTTTCTGTATTAATTTATATACAACCTACGTGGCTGCGTTCCATATTGTATGCTTCCTGCCATAAGTATTTTTGATACTGTTTTTGATACTATTTTTTATACCAAATTCATACGGTGAATTGGATTTTTTGAGATTTGTCAAAGGATGCGCTAAAGCTCTTGCTGAAACTCTTGTGAAAAAATCTGAAAATTGTGAAATATTTTTATTTATGAAATCGAGTCTATAAATGAGTCTTTTTTGATGTTATATTTTGTAAGACCAGCGTACGATAGTTTGAAAAAAATCACAATAGCTAGCGGCACTTTTTTAATATTAGGTGTTTTTTGTAAACTGTGTACAATCAGGATCGATTTTGCACTGGCAGCTGTGTGTCCTGTCATCTCGGCAAATCAACAAAAAACTCAATAAAAAATTAATTTGTAGTAACAGTGGCTTGAGATTATTTGTCATTTATTGAACGGACATGATATATACGGCTGTAAGTATGAATCGACCCCAATTTATCGATATTTATGGCTGACTATATTATGCGACAACTTTGAGATTGTGGTTGGAATTCTCCACCTAACACTAACAGTAAAGTTTCCTATAGTGAAGCACTTAAATTTTGACTTGGAACACTAATATTTCAAGTGTTTTAAGCCAAAATTTATGTGTTTCACTAATGTTCAAGGGAACATTTAATGTTTGTGTTTGGTTGTGATTTGCAGCCTGTGTGTGTTGGATTTAAACCACTTTGGAGAAAATATTATGTGCCCAAGCGTTTTTCGGTCGTGTGTGCGTGTGATTTTAATTCCTTACTGTTTGTTGTTACCTTGGATGTAACTGTAAACAGTTGTAATTCTACTGCTACTACTGCTTCTATTTGCTGTACTAAGATCTAACTCTACAGCTTGCTACCATTAACGTGTGTACCTATAGGGTCGATTCAGTATGAGTCGCCTAGACGGCAAGAGTAAGGCTATCAGCTCCACTGATCAAGAGTAAAGTGTGTCTGGCCGGTGACTTGATTTAGTACTCTTGTCGGCTGAACGGACATACGGCTGTAAGTATGAATCGACTCTGAATAATATGGACAAACGGATACTTTTTACGGAAAATGACAGCAGTTTGTTGATAGTATATTTTGGTGAATATAAAAAAACATTAAAATAAGGGGCCGTTTGTCCTACTCACACATGAATCATTGACAGCCTGTGTTTTTTGTGACCAAGAGTAAGTAATGGTGACGTCAAGTACTCTTGGGGTATATTACTTGCGCATTTTCGTTTCCACTTTTGTTTACTCTTGCTGCTACATCCATTGCTTTGGTTTTTCGTTCAGTTCCTGTATCGATCTGCCTACTATTTAATTGTACCATTTCCGACATCAAGAGTACAGATTTTGTATTTTTTTCTATGCTATTATACTGCTATTCTCCACTATTTTTCAAAAACTTAGCCACTGACATAGCTTTTAGAAGTGTGATCGTGTACTCTTGATACTGAATATATACTGTCTCTGGAGGTTTAGATTGGCTATTTGTTGTCATTTAGAAAAAAATTGTGAAAAATGATTTTTAAAAATGATCATTTTAGATGATACGTTAAAAATGTAAGCCAAGAAAAAGTGTTTTATTAAAAATAACAGCTCGCATTTCTGTTGTTATTTTGACAAAAAGTCCCCAAAGGGAAGACTACAGATCAATAGAAAGAGTACACTATAAGATGTGCCATAATATTTTGTACTCTTGCTAATACCATTTTTGCTATTGCTCTTGGTGACTGACTGTGGTTTTCGCATTATGAGACGTTGCAGTTCGATCGTCTGTCCGCAACGTGGTAGCATACATGTAACTAAGAGTATATTATAGTGTCTACTCTATATAGAATAGACACTATTATGTACTCTTGATGTAACGGAGTAAAAAATAAGGGGGCTCTCCGGCCAAATTTTGAGCACATTTCCCCCTGATCGACTGAAAGTACCCTAAAATTTTGCTAAATTTTCGAAAAAAACACTATTTTTTTATTCATCTTCCATGTATGACGTGAATTAAAAAATTGCTTCGGTGAGTCAAATTTTTTTGAAAGAAAAAAGCAATGTATATAAAAATCGGTATGATTATATGTGCACGTAAACCGGAACATATAACTGTATCAAGAGTACATGATTGTTTCTCTTTTGTAGAGTATGAGTAAAAGTCTTTAACTTTAAAGGTGTTAAAATTACAAAAAATAATAGCTGTTTTCTAATTAGATAATTCTGCTGTCCCCGCTATCTTAAGAGAAAATCGCTTTTAACGTGCAGGTATGTGTGCTCTTGATACAAAGGGAGGATCCAGCTTTTACGGTATCGAACTGAGGCAATATTGTGTACTCTTGTCTATGTATCGATCTATAGATTTGGTATTGTTAATTTTGGTTAGTGCTGTCATAAATTAGTAGTACAATAATTATCCTGTATTATTCAGTTGGGACTAGTGTGTAGATGTAAATTTGAATATACTATGGCTGGATTCATAAAAAGTTTGAAACTGAAGATTAATTACTAAATTAATTGAATTAATCAATCAATTAATTAATTGAACGGTTGGATCAATTTTTTTAATTGCACTGCAACTCAGTATATACATTAAAGTTAGTCGTAATGTCAGTTCATAAGTTACTTATTAATGCCTGATTGAGTGAAAATATCACAAGTTTTTTTCGCAAAAAATGCCTTTTTGCACACTTTCACTCAGATTTTCGGAACCCATGAAACCCATGGTTTTTTTGTGATACCTCACCCCTCATGAAAATGTACGGGTTAACTTACAAACCTTTTATGAATCAATTTTGTGTTAGCTCAGTAAAGATGATAATGGTTTTTTATATTCATAGCTACTGAAAGTCTGAAAAAACTGGAAGATTTCATGCGCTGGGTTGTAACTGTACTGAATAATTAAACGGTAGTTAGTTTGTACTTGAGTGTGACTTGTATTTTGTCGTTATAACGTTTCTTATTTGAAAATTTTAAGTAGAAGTTTCAGTTTAGTATGTTAGGTATTTGATAATCTACGCTTACGCGGATAAAAGCTATCATAATGATTTTGAACGATAAAATTATTTTCTCATTCACACAAGCACGTGTAATTTTAGACTATTATGAATTTGCTTTTTTTATTGATTTATGTGTGCACAAGTTATTCAAGTAGGCTTGTAGGCCTCTAAAAGGTTTTTTATTGACCCATAGAAAATTAATACTGTGTCAACTTTCAAATCTAAACTTGTTGTTTTTAAAATCTTGTAGTTTTTTGGATTATTTTTTTGAGGACTAATCACAAGTTATATTATAATACTTGATAACTTTGTGCTGGTAACTTGTTCATGTTTTGTCTCCTAACCCCTGTTATCGGAGTTGACTTGTTTTTTGTTACTTACAGTCAAGTATCAGCCATTTTTTGTGACTACTATTTGGGCCTGCTTATAAATCAGGATTAACTGCATTAGTTTGATAGAGTAACTTTAAATAACGCAACATGGGATTAGTTACAGGATAAGAAATTGTGGTAATCCTATGCTGAGATATTCATGTTGATCTGTTTAATCTAATCCAGTTAATCTGTATTTAACAGGCTAAAGAATACATGATCTATTCTGTGCTTTTTATCCGAATATATCAGAAATAATACAAGTAGTATAGGGCCAGGGCCCTGTACTACTAATACACATTTATATTCATAAATTTTGATAGTACTCTACTTAAATTAAAACGCGTATTATTTCTGAAGTGTATTCTGTACGCGATTTGAACTTGTGCATTTACGTTAGCGCAATTTATAAATCACTTAATTTTTACTGTGGGATTCGTACCCGTGCCCGATTGCTCGTAAGCGAGAATTCTGACACTGAGCCATAAATGCGTTGCGTTAACTGATGATAAACTGTGTACTGACCTTGGCGTGTTGTTTTCTGGTTTCATATTCATTCAATTCAACAATATTAGAGATATGCTATACATACATAATAATAATATTAATAATATGTGAATTTCGTTTTTCCATTAAGTAAAATGTGTGAAAAATTTGTGCGTTTTTGTGATGACAAGAATTTATTATGGTGCATACATTCGAAAAATTTTTTAGCATAGGTAATTATAAGTATGTAGATTTGTTTTAGGGTCGATTCATAATTAGCCGTTTTACGCATAAAAACGTAGTATATAATTGAAGTGGTGAAATTGTAAAAAAACGCTCTGCCCAAAATCAGTTTTTTTGGCCCAAGTGTAGTGTCCTAGATGGCCAAGTTTGGCCAACTTGGATCAGTTGATGTATATAGTTAGTTTTGTTTCGAAGAATTCTAAACTGTTCTGTAATTGTGAGAATTGATAAATGAATGAATTTAAAAAAGCGTTAAAAATTATTTTAGAAAATTTCGAGGACACACCCGGGGGGCACACCGCCCTGGTCTTGTGGTGAACGGATCGGATGTTCAAGTTGGCCAGCCGACTTGGCTAAGTTGGCCAAAACTTGAGCTGGCCAAGTTGGCACATTTGCAACAAAGTTAACAGTGTAGCACACTACACTTGAGCCGTTTTTTTTAATTTTTCCGGTTGAATAAGCACATGACTGTCCTGAATTGAGCATCATGGATAATTGAGTGAATGTTTTTAAGGACCTATTCAGGAATTCAGATCAACTAGATTAACTAAATTAACAAACTGGAGTAACTCAACACTGAACCATGGTAAATCTTTTACGTTAAACACAGTCACTCTGTGTTAGCTGCATCATTCTATGTTGAGTTATTATAGATAATTAAGTTAATCTAATACCGATAAGGAGGGAGGCTACCCAAGTCAAAAATCAAAGTTCTCCAATTTTGCTTGTTTTCACAAATGTTAACCCCAAGGCACCTCTGCGTCAGATAATAACAATTAAGCTTGAAGCTGCACGTGTGGTTTAGTGCGTTTCTCAGTGTATTTACACAGCCATGTGTGCGCAAAATAGCCTAAAAGTAACCCTTAGTTGGACAGTTGGACACTGAGCTGAAATAACGACAAATTCCACAACATTTTACAACCGCGGCGGAGTTATGTGTACGCACGTACACGTGAGTACGTGACTATAAAGCTACATTTTGATTGGCTAATTCCTTACGGACTCGGACAAAAGTTGAACGGAATTCAACTTGACATCCGGACAGCCCTTACGCCCTTACGGACACTCTCAGACTATTTCTTACGGACATCCGGACAACTGTGAATCAAACTAATCTTACGGACGCGAACACGGACATCCCTTACAGACAACTCTGAACCGGACTTAGTTGGACAGTTCTAGCACAAACCACATCAAGCCAATCAGGCTGGAACTTGGAATAGTACTAGCCCACATGTATGCGCAAAATTTTAAGATCCGGATTTTGGTGATCTTTTTGATTATGGTGGTTTTTCTGATATGTGTTCTCAAACCAGAAATCAAAGGCAAAATGCCCAAAAATAGCGGTTTTTAGTCCGCCAAAATTGAGTGATGTTAGGTTTTGCGTCACTGTCAAGCCATGAATAAAAATTAAAAAATGGATCCCAGAAGTTGAGCTATGACATTAATATTGAATCATATAAAAATCAGTTTTTTCAGTGTTAACAAAACGCTCTATAACCACAAAAAAAGTTTTTTGCCTATGATTTGCACGTAAAATTAAATTGTTGGGAGCCCCTAGTAAAAAAATTGACAAAATCGTTGGTTCCAGTTTGTTACATCTGCGATGCGCCTTTACTGGGGCTACATTGTGTCCAAATTTGAAGCGAATCGGAGAACCTAAAATTTTCACCGGCGAGAAGTAGGTAGCATCTGTGTCCAAAATTTGGTAAGAAAGGTTTGCATTGATTTATATTTTACATCGGATCTGCTTTTATCCTTCAGTCAGAAAATGATGCTACTAAACTATGTAGCATGATTACCTTCATAATTTTGCAAGCTGATAGATATATATATATATATATATATATATATATATATATATATATATATATATATATATATATATATATATATATATATATATATATATATATATATATATAATATATACACACATACATACATACATACATACATACATACATACATACACACAGCTGTAAGTATGAATTGATCCTAAAGCTACGGTTCGCGGTTTCTTTCTGAACTAAGATGAATCCTTAGTTCAAAGCTGGTTCAGTCATACCTCCATGTCCAGGTTTTAGTGTGTTACCTTTACCTTTATATACACCTCCAGCATTGTTAGTGATAGTGTATTTAAAGCATTTAAACAAAATTGAAATTGGCTCAACTTTTTTCGAAAACATAGTGGCGTGGCAGTAATTACGGCTAACTGGTTTATCAATACTCTTTCAGGATGGATTCGTTCGTGACCCCTGACCTTTTGACCTCCAGTGACCCCTGTCTCCTGTACGAGGTCATGCGAACTATGGACGATATGCTCACTGTTATAGCTGGGACGCAGTATCCAAGGGTCAGTCGTCAAAATGTCCAGGGAGGGGTCTAGGGGATTAACCCTCTCCCAACTTTGAGTCACATGGGGACAGTTCTTTCCTTGATTTTTGAAATTATGCTTTCGGAACCGCCCAGTCATTTTTCTTCTCGTTCGTTTTCGATAACTAAAATATGCTTAAGAATGTAGTAGACTATATTTTTCAAGTCCTGGAGTTGTGGGTTGACTTGCCATTACATGATGGACCTAGCTGCCCTGCCGCTGTTATTTAACATTGGAATTTGTTCCTACTCGAAATAACAAAGACATTTAAAATATAGTATATATGCGGCTGAAAATATGGTATATGTGTGGCTGATAAGGGGGCTGCGTAAAAATTAGATTAAAATATACTGTAAACAACTTAAACTGCAAAACATTTAAAAATGCCGTTATACAAAAAAATATTTTTTAAAAGTTTGCCGTGACCAGGATTCGAACCTGGGTTATTACGGCCACAACGTAATGTCCTAACCACTAGACGATCACGGCCGGAAACTGAAGTCATGAAATAGATAGTTATTGAACTCAGTTTCAGAGTAAGTCTAACAACTGGCTGAACTGCAGTAAGTCAACTCTGCTGCTGTTATATGAAGAATAGTCCAACACAGTTCAATTATGGCTCTGCAAGACAATTTTGCACGCACAATATTGTAGTTTAGAGTTTGACACAGTGCTTTGCTGTCGTTTCTTTGGTGAGCAGAGGCTTACCCTACAGTACCGACCAAAATTACTTTCTACAGATGCCAGAGTCAAAGCGGAGTCGGATTCACTTAATTCAATGAGTTAAAGTGTATGATTACTACTCCGTAATCAAGTGACTCCGACTCCGCTTTGACTCTGGAGTCAGTAGTAAGTATTGTTGATCGGTACTGTAGTTGGTGGTCACAGTGTTATTGGGTTGCCGACCAGTTGCGAAGCAAAGGCAACCCTTTTGTATCTGAAATGTCTGTTATTATTAATATTATTAATATTAATCCTTTGGCGTTTTATGTTGCCACTTTTTTGTATGAAATGCTTTATGGATATTGACCAAACTTTGGTGGAAGGGTCCCCCCCTTGAGTGATTGCACCCCCCAACTTGATGGACTCGTGGCCCCTCGGGGGCCCGGGTCACGTGACCTTGAAAACTGGATCTAGTGTGTATGGACGAAACCTGTTGGGTTTATGTTTCAGCCATTAGGGGGTGTAAAAAGTGGGTTTTAGGGGTCGAATTTTCGAAATTTGGATTTTGACGACCCTAGGGGTAATTTGGACCCCGGAACACGAATCCGAGGTCCGTTTTCGTGTAGGACCCCTCTGGACCCTTCCATGACCCCCCTAGGGCACCCTGCCCAGGGGGTCCCCAGGGGTCAAATTTTCGAAATTGGGATTTTGACGTCCCTAGGGGTAATTTGGGCCCCGGAACACGAATCCGAGGTCCATTTTTGTCTAGGACCCCTCTGGACCCTTCCATAACCCCCCTAGGGCGTTCTGCCCAGGGGGTCCCCAGGGGTCAAATTTTCGAAATTGGGATTTTGACGTCCCTAGGGGTAATTTGGGCCCCGGAACACGAATCCGAGGTCCATTTTTGTCTAGGACCCCTCTGGACCCTTCCATAACCCCCCTAGGGCGTTCTGCCCAGGGGGTCCCCAGGGGTCAAATTTTCGAAATTGGGATTTTGACGTCCCTAGGGGTAATTTGGGCCCCGGAACACGAATCCGAGGTCCATTTTCGTCTAGGACCCCTCTGGACCCTTCCATGACCCCCCTAGGGCACCCTGCCCAGGGGGTCCCCAGGGGTCAAATTTTCGAAATTGGGATTTTGACGTCCCTAGGGGTAATTTGGGCCCCGGAACACGAATCCGAGGTCCATTTTCGTCTAGGACCCCTCTGGACCCTTCCATGGCCCCCCCTAGGGTAGCATGCCCCAGGGGGCCAAAGGGGTCAAACTTTCGAAATTGAGATTTTTATGTTTCTAGGGGTAATTTGAGCTCCTGAACACAAACAGAGGGACCTCTACCTAGAATAGAGGGTCCTTTGCTTAGAATAGAGGGTCCTCTACCCACTGTCGGCAACCCGTTGTAGCCACCAGACTGGTTGTAGTCAAATTTGACAAGTTCGTCTGCTGAGTGAGAAATTACTATCTTGTGACGTTGAAAGTAAAAGTTTCAATATTCTACAGGAAATATTTAACGCGGCCGTAAACCGTCAACACTCGGAATAGATACAGATCGACTACTGAGTTATGAGTGGTCAACCGTTTAAAACTTTAGTGTGTATATAAAAGTTGAGTCAGTTAACACACCAAACGCACGTTAACGCAGTATTGGTAAAGTCAGACTTTGACTTGAACCAAGAGTACATAACTTGCAAGTCCGTGGCCGACAAACGTGTACAGTGTCATAACCCTTCATATTGTGTACTCTTGCTTGAACTAAGTCAGTAGCTGTCTTATCGCTTTAATTTTGGCTGTAACTTGACAGAGTCTAAAGTCGTACAAGAAATAGTACACTCGTCTAGGAGTCGAACACATGCCTTAGAATAACCCAAGCCAGAATAGATCCTCAAGCCACGTCGTAAAGAACGTGGGCAATGGGCATATATATTTAGTGCTTGTTTCTACCAAGAGTATAGATATAGAATCCAAATCCTATTATGTACTCTTGGTTTAGCGTAGAAACTTTAGCTTATTCTTGTGTTATTTAGATACTGAATATTCTTTATAATCTCTTTGCGGAACCACTCCTTTACCTAAACGAGTGATATTACCTGCCGACCTGTTTTAATACATTTGTACATTTAGCCGCTCAAACCCTGGAACCTTAATTCTTAAACCGTAAACCTTAAACCTTGAATAGGGCTAATCCAGTAAAGGCATATACTGCCCTATGCTATCGTTGGCTCGATTCCCACTAGAGAAATAAGAAACAGTAAGAGCAAATGACAACACTGAATTTTGATTGGTCAAAGTGTCGTTTGTGTTTCTAGGTTCCTTATGATCAGCTGATATTCGTGGATCGTAGAAGTTACCGTGAACCGGAGAGTAGCGACGAGGGCGATTCCAGTAGCAGCAGTAGCAGCAGCGCTTCAGATTTGAGCAGTACTTCTGAATCAGACACTGACAGTGATCCGCTTTCTGATTTGGACTTGCCAAAAGAGTCTCAGAATAAAGGGTACTGTGGTAAATAGAAAAAAGGGGGGGTGCCGTTGATTAAGTTTTTTGTACCCTCTTTTATAACGGCATTTAAAGTTTTTAAAACTATAGACTGAGCTCAGGGTCTTGGTTTTTTAAAATGCTGTGATTGAATGTATTGCGGTGAAAGTAACTAACCATAAAGATTTAATCATGGTTACTCAGTTGCTGAGGTTTTTTTACAATATATGTTTATGTTTTTTTCTTTCTGAAACAGATTTTGTAAATTATTGGAACTTTATGATTCACGTGAAAGTTTAGAAAATCAGCTAAACAGAAGTCGTGTCATTAATCTTGACTAATTCAGACCGTCTGAAAATCTGAGTCGGTTTCGTTCCGTCGGAATACCAAGGCCATTTTTTCGACGAAACTCTCTAGACTACGCAGACGATTTAATTTTCGGGCGACCCCTTAAGCCACTTTAGTACTTGTCCGTAATCGTGTTCGTTTGTCCGTAAGCAAAAGCTTTGATTCAACGTATTACCATTTGATTGTCGGTATTAGTGGTGTACTAGTTGAGGTCAAGTCTGTGGTGTGAATGGAAAAAAAGCGAAAAAAATCAACTGCGTATGTATCTGAAAAAAACTTGGCACTGGCTTACGGAAATGTTCTTACGGACAAGCCAAGACTTACGCCAGTTTCCTGCGACTGAAAAAATAAATTCAGCATTAGTGGAAGGGTGGAAGTATATTTATCATTAGTTTCACATTTGCAGCGAAAAGTGTGCACAGAAGCCAAAGTCGACAAAAAAGAAATCGAAAAGCCGTGTTTTACCAGGAGATCTTGATATACTTGTACGTTTTTGCTTTTTTTATTAACGTAATTTTTTATTGGGTTGCCGACCAGTTGCGAAGCAAAGGCAACCCTTTTGTATCTGAAATGTCTGTTATTATTAATATTATTATTAATATTATTACAAGACTAGTGCGTCTAGTTTAGACTAGTTAGACTAGATCTACAACGTGAGGTCAAGCAGTGTTTGACAATAAAATCTTTTTCAAAAAATTTTAAATTTTACTTCAAAATTGAATTTGACAATTTCACTTCAAATTTGACAAGCGCGTCTAGTTTAGACTAGTTCGACCAAATCTAGTACCTGACGTAAGTTATATAATGTATGACAATGAAAATTGTTTAAAAAATTTTTCAAATTTAGTTAAAAGTTGAATTACAATGCGATTTGATCGCATATGAGGTGATTATAGGTAGTCACTAAAGGGAAAAATTCCAGGAGCCATAACGTTTGTTAGGGTTACGGTATCGACTTGAATTTTGTTTTATATGCTTGCGCTTGTCAAAAGCTATCGATTAATATGTCGCATGATGACGTAAACGGCGAGCAATGGTCAGTATAAAAATAATAGTCATACGTGACTGGCCGTTGCGTCCGTGAACGTCATGTGAGGTATCATCCGAAAGCCCCTTCAATTCTGAGTTGAATGCTGTCAATTTTGTGTTTCTACGTCAAGGTTGACGCAAGTTATAACGATTTCAATTTTTTCGAACTTTGTTCAATACGTTTATGGTGTGAGTAGTAGAGGAGAAATTTTTTCGAACAAAATTCTTTTCTAAAAAGTAGTTTTGACCATAACTTATTTCAAGTACCACGTAAAAGGTTCTAGTTTTCAAAGTTAGACAGGGCAGAAGACGGGCTTTCATTTGATACGAAAAAAGCTATACGTTAACGCTGACTTATATACCGAAAATCGTCTTTGACCAAATAATGATGTTTTTCAGCCACCACGGTTTTGGGAATAACTTTTTTTAGGTTCCACCAAAAATTTTCTAGTTTCCGCAGTTCGATAGCTCAGAACAGGCGCTTTCAATTGACACTAACCAAACTATAGATTCTGGCTGACATGTTCACAATAGCGTCAAAATACATTTGAAATATTAATAATACTGGACCACTGCCACTGTTTTGGCCATAATTTTTTTTAAGTACCGCGTAAAAGGATTTAGTTTTCGCTGTTGGATACCTAAGAGTTAGAGCTTTTATTTGATACCAAAAAAGCTATAGGTCACCGCTGACATATATGCCGAAAAACGTCAAAATATTTTGACTAAATATTGCGTCATTTTGACGTACTTTAGGCTATAACTTTATTCAGGTACCGCGTAAAAAGTTCTAGTTTTCACTGTTAGTTAGGGTAGAAAAAGAGCTTTCAGGTGATACCAAAAACATTACGGTTATGTTTGTCTTACTTGCAGAAAAACGTCAAAATAGATTGTTATCGTGTTTAGCTGCATAAACGCAAAATGTTTGACGTTTTGGCGCCATAACGTCCGGATAAAAGGTCTTACAGATTTGAAAAGTTCAAGTCTAGTACAGAATTTGCTCTTCTACAGTTTGGCGTTTTCAGTATGTTTATATGACTAGTAGAAGTTGAATTATTCTCATTATCATAATTATTAGGATAGTTCATATTGTAATAACAAGTTTAGTGCGCAGGGTACGTCAGGGTCCAGGTATACAAATACGCGGATCACCAAAAACACAAAAGTTCGAATAAGTTTCTGATAAATAAGTGGCTGGACATTAAGTCCGTAAGTATATAACTCAAATACTTCCGTTGTGTTCAAAAAATGCCAAGTTAAAAATTTGAAAATAGAAACCCCCGGCTGGACTCGAACCAGCGACCAGAGGGGTCAAACGCCTCGATGCTAACCACTACACCACGGGGATTACGACTATGGTAAGTTAAAATGAGTTTAAGTTATTTTGTTTGTTTTAGTTAACACTATGGACTGGTTCCAAAAATTAATTTTATTTCCATAAAAAGAATTAAGCTTAGGAGTTAACCGAAAAATAATAAGCAGGTTATGAGCTTTCGTTTGGTATATTTGAAACTGGGTTTGGTACATTAAAAACTGGATTATTATATTTATCATTATGCTTAGGATAGTTTATATCCTATTAATTAATCCTTTGGCTTCTTATGTTGCCACTTTTTTGTGTGAAATGCTTTATGGATATGAACCAAACTTTGGTGGAAGGGTCCCCCCCTTGAGTACTTGCACCCCCCAACTTGATGGACTCGTGGCCCCTCGGAGGGCCGGGTCACGTGACCTTGAAAACTGGATCTGGTGTGTATGGACGAAACCTGTTGGGTTTATGTTTCAGCCATTAGGGGGTGTAAAAAGTGGGTTTTAGGGGTCGAATTTTCGAAATTTGGATTTTGACGTCCCTAGGGGTAATTTGGACCCCGGAACACGAATCCGAGGTCCATTTTCGTCTACGACCCCTCGGGACCCTTCCATGACCCCCCTAGGGCACCCTGCCCAGGGGGTCCCCAGGGGTCAAATTTTCGAAATTGGGATTTTGACGTCCCTAGGGGTAATTTGGGCCCCGGAACACGAATCCAAGGTCCATTGTCGTCTAGGACCCCTCTGGACCCTTCCATGACCCCCCTAGGGCACCCTGCCCAGGGGGTCCCCAGGGGTCAAATTTTCGAAATTGGGATTTTGACGTCCCTAGGGGTAATTTGGGCCCCGGAACACGAATCCGAGGTCCATTTTCGTCTAGGACCTCTCTGGACCCTTCCATGACCCCCCTAGGGCACCCTGCCCAGGGGGTCCCCAGGGGTCAAATTTTCGAAATTGGGATTTTGACGTCCCTAGGGGTAATTTGGGCCCCGGAACGCAAACAGAGGGACCTCTACCTAGAATAGAGGGTCCTTTGCTTAGAATAGAGGGTCCTCTACCCACTGTCGGCAACCCGTTGTAGCCACCCGACTAGTTTAATATTAGTTTTATGAACAAGAATATATTCAGTTTATAACTGTACTTAGGATAGGATTAAAAAAAGTTCATTAATTTTTGTTAAACGATTAAAATTTAACAACTACACTTGTTTGCAAAATTTTTTAACTTTTGTTATTTCTATGTTAAGTTATTGGATTTGGAGTTAATCTCAGTAGTATAGCGTACCCAAAACAGCGTCGGTTTGGGACGGTAACGACCTCCGGAGGTACCACTTTCACAGACAGTCACATAATTTTATCACTTTTTCTCGTGACAAGCTGTTCTAGTTCATCCGGCGAATCGAAGCCATGCTGTAATACATCGTTTTGTAGCTTGTAGTGCAGCTCTCGCCCTTTCAAGTTTTGTGGATAACGTCAAAGAGGCAAAATGATCAGTAACGTGAAACTTAGGTATTCCGGCTTTGCGTGCAAAATCTCTGATGAATACTCTCAACTCTTTTTGTTTGGTTACGGCTTCACATGTATCTTGGCTTGAAAACGGACTATAAATATCACCAAAATACCCTTTCTCTTGTGATAAAGAGTAAATGTCATTATCTTGACACTGCTCATTGTTCACCGTATTGACGTCGTGAACGTCTTTAAAGGCATCATTGTATTTTGGAATAGATATTCTCTCCGATCGCGTATACACAGGTGTGCTAGCTTCTGTGTTGCCAAATCCCATAGAATTATACTTTTTTGTCATTTCAGTTACATAGTACTTGTGTTTGTAGCACACGGCTAAAACAAAAAAATATGTAAATTTACGTATACTATACACCTTCCAGTGGTAGCTTAGAACAAATTTTCTCAAATCCACATGAAAAAAGTGCTCCGCTAGAATTTATGTATATATACAATATAATGTTGCCTGCGCGTCATTAGTCCTAAATTGTATAAATTGTGTCCTACAGTGTAATAAAAAAAATGGCTGGCAAGAGCTTCGATCTATATTTTGTCAATAATTAAATCCTCCATGTTAATCTGGTGGTGTGGTCAGTGTCCCTTTATCTGTCCACTGTGTTGTGCTTAATAGTTGGATTCTGTGATAAAAAATTGCTAGTATCGCTATTTTCTTGTGGAGCAAATATAAACCAAGCTTTGTTGTAATTACTGCTGGAAAGTATAATTCTATTGTGTGAAAAGGACACCTGACACTTACGTGTTCCTACTGGAACAAATTGACCAGTGACACCAAAAACTGCTTTAGATTCCATTTTAATGACATAGCGGCCGTGACGAGCAACTGCTGGCGCTTTATGCGTCAATAAACCTTCAATTTCAGGAAACAGACATCGTTCGTTTTTACTTCCACGCCTCCGAATTCTGGTCGATTGTATAAAATTTGATTCCCAAGTTTGCGTCAGTTCGCTGTAGTGCTTTTGACAGACAAACAAACCTTCTAAATTGTCTGAATTTTCTTTAAAAATGTCTCCTCGTGCCAGCACTAAATCCGCCATATTGTCTATTCCCGGAGCAATGTTCTCGTTGGATAAATCGTAGCTTTTTAAACTTTCAAGCGAAAGTAATTCAGACGCCACTCCTTCTCCGCATGCAGAGTTAATGAAACCGTTACCAGCCAAAATGCATTCGTCTCCGAAGCAGCTATTATTTAGCAGCAGCTAACAGTTTAAATGGCCAAAAACTGAGTTGACGTTTATTGAACATGATTATTAAAATACGTAGTTTGTTCACCTGAAATAAACAAAATTTGTACATAATACCTGTTTTGTGAACTAAACCACTTACATGTAAAATGTTAGGTCTGTTCTATTGTCTATGCCACATCCATTTACCGTAATAAGCGGAATGGACTTTGCTTAGTTAAGAGAAGGATAGCATACTAAATTAGTTAAAATAAGTCACCAGCTCAAATCTCATTCCTTCACTATCACTGAACTGAACTGATCCAACATTTACGCTTATACAACATTAGCAAGCGCAACCAAGTCCACTTAGTCTGCCTAAAAAGTGGCTTGCCTAAAGTTAATCCCGTTTAAGCAGGAGTTGATTTAAGTTGAAGGTTTAGTGGGACGAAAAACAGTTCGTTTAGTGAGTAAAAAAATCTGCTATGGGTCATTCTACAAAATGACAAGATAATCAGGGTTGGCGCGATAGCGACCAACCCTAGAATAGGAGAAAATCCACTCAATGCGGATTTTTGAAATTTAATTTTTTAATAACTTAAACTATATGCAGGCGAATGACTTTTAATTTTGTGTGTGTATTCGCCTAGTGGAAGGTTATATGCCTGCAAAATTTCGGAGAGATTGATTGAGTTTAACTTAAGATATGAAAATTTGTCTTTTGCAAACTTGACACTTTCCCTCTTTTTTTTCAACAGCTCTACCGGACCGGACGCTTGTAGGGTTGTCATGATTATATGTTTTCCACATTTAGTTTGACCAAACTTAGAAAGTAACGGGCCACTTTTTTCAATTTCGTCCCCGTTCGGTCTCTGCTGGGAGGGGGAAAACCCCTTTTTTGGGGTCCGAAAAATTTCTAGCCAACTTTTGAGAAGTCACGCAAGTGAGGTAGCCTCCATCTCTTGCATGCAAGGTAGTGTAGTGGTGCTATAGTGCATCTGCTATTTTGGAGTCGATCGTGTAACTGTAGCGCAGGGGAGGGGGCTCGGCAGGTAATTCACGTGTATTATGGGGGTAGGCTACCTATAGACAGTACAGCCAAGACGGTTATAGATGGAGGTCTGTCGTTTTGTATGCGACTATAAACCTATATGCTGCGCATTGCAGGGTACTATTAGTTTGCAGTCACATTTTCCTGGGATATAGCAATACGTAACTGAACGAAGAACCACATAAA
>JASANF010016913.1:0-32318 GCA_030248245.1 Trissonchulus sp. WLG1_4
TGATGTATAAATTGTATAAAGAAGAAGCACGCGCAACCGAAGACCAAAAATTTTTTTAAAAAATTGTTATTCCTCAATTTATTCTCACTCCGTCCGCGAGAATAATTTTCATTCATGAAGTTATTGCAGTAATAGCGGGAGCTTGAGAATTATTTTTGTATTTGGCAATATTCTCTTTTTTTAATTTCCACGATTCAATCTTGCATTGCATTCAAGTGCAGCCTACAAACTGACAAACGCGCTGTCTTAATTTCTCAAATAACTACTCCCCGCCCCCCCCCCCCCTTTTAATGCACACGGTTTGTTGTTGTTTACAATTTAGTAGTAGTTTTCAACCGCATTTTGGCAGTAAATAATTGCACATTAAGCAAAGCGTGCGTCCGTACTCAGATCAGACTGACAGCAATTGTTTGGGGCACACGCAATGCACTCATATGTGCAAACCAATCAGTCCTTGTCCTAATGCAATTTTTCCAGCAGGATTTTCCGACTGGCAACTTGGTGCTGTTTGTTTGGTTTTGGTATTTACAATAGTGTTATATATTATGGCACATTTCAAACGAAATAATTGATATAACTTCCTGATAACAGCCGAAAACAGGTGGCTATATAATTGGTTATTAAGTGCTGCATATTATATACGTATATACGTAAGTATTGGGGGCGTTTTTTGGGGGAAGGGGGGAGCGGGCTCATGTTTTATATAATCTATATATATATATATGGTATATACGTATATATATATATATATATATATATATATATATATATATATATATATATATATATATATATATATATATATATATATATATATATATATATATATATATATATATATATATATATATATATAAATATATATATATATATATATATATGTATGTATATATATATATATATATTCGTAGAACTAATCTTTTATATAAATGTATATTAATAGAACTAATGTTTTAAAAGTTTTTTGGTATTTTTTTTATTCCGCGAATAAATAACCATAACGCACCCACAAACACAGTTGTAGCGTGTTTATTCCCTCACTTTGCCTTGTGTATGGGTGGCGACTACTGAGTGTGGGATGTGTGCTTTCGAAATATGAACTTGAAACCTATATAGATGTATCGTGATTACAAAATTGTTTTTTATTGGGGGGAGGCTTTCCCAGCCAAATTTTGAGGACCCTTCCCCCGGTTACAAAAATTCCCCAAATTTTTACAAAAATTATCATTTTAAGTTTTTTTAGTCACTCACTCCAATTTGCTCGACCCTCCCCCACGCACCCTCGCTTTTGGGGGATCCCCCCTCCATTCCCGTGCCTTTTACGTGTATAACTAGTAAAAATTTATACCTACTGTAATAATTTACCTATGGCCTTTAGTTCGTTCCGAGCCGTCAGCCACTGATTTGCTCCGTGAGCAACCGCTTTCAAGCGATTTTAATCGAGTCTTTTTTCCTCTGGGCAGTGCGTCCCCCCGCGCTCTTGTACATATGGCTTGCATTTGGTTGGGGGCGGGGGCTATTTTATCATCCAGGGGTGTACATAGTAGGTTGATGGCTTTAGCTGCTCAGGCCGGAAGCGGAGTGGCTTGGTGGCAGTGTGTCGTACTGGGGATCGAGAGGTGCCCGGTTCGAATGAATCCTGCCTGAGCTATGATGAAGCAAAGTCAGCAACCGAGACCGCGACTAGGCAGCTGAGACCACACCCACACAAACGAGACCTACGAGACCGAAACCAGCCTTTATATACAGGACCAAATTTTGAATTATTAGTATAATATAGGCTCGGAATCATCCTGGAGAAGTTAGCGAAATATTCACAACGTATTGCCTAAGCGCGCACCCGTCTGAACTTGCTTATATTTTTTTATATTTTTTATTTTATTTTTTGTTTGTTGTGGACTGTTGCCGGAGTCGCCTCGTTGGCTGATCGTGAACAATCGCGGGCGGGAGGCGGAGAAGATCATCCGGGGCGCCTGTCGCATGAACAACTCAAACCTCCCGCCCGACTTGGAACTCATCAAGCACGCCGAAAGAAGGGTGCGTCCACGACACCGTCTCGAGCCAATATCGCGCTCAGCACTCTGTCTTTTCGATAAAGCATACGCTCAGAAACAAACTCCTTCCAATTGTATCGTTTAATATAATAGCTAATTCAAGTGCAACTTTTATCTGTAATGGAATAATGCCAAATTAGAACTGATATCAGAATGTGTTATTTTTTAGGATTTCAAGACACTGATCTGGATATATTATTATGTTTTTTTCAGGAATGGGTGAAGCGGAAGGAACGTGCGACCCTATTGCACTTGTTTCGATCACAAGAACTTATGGTTCGGACAATCATCGTATTTATCATTTGGTACGGATATATATTACCATATACATGTATGGGCGGGGGGATGGGGGGCCAGAGTCCCGAAAATTTGAGCAAAATTTAGTAAAAGTGGCACTTTTTTGAAAATTTTGCTAAATTTAGGGTATTTTTAGTAAATCTGGAAAGCGGGGAGGGTCCCCAAAATTTGGCCGGAGAGGCCGCCACACAATTATTTTTACCCCGTTAAATGCCTATGTTTATTTCCTTATTATGTTTATTTCAAACAAACAACAATAACAAGCATAAAATCCCAACTCGGGAGATAGTATGCTAATAGTTCAATTGGTATCAACTACAAACAACACCATAACAAACAAATATAGAAAATACATATGCATATAACGTTTGACCTCAAACTCTCCTTACAGTCAGGGCCATTTCTGTTACTGAATTGAACATTATTATAATGAAATATGTTTGCGTGTTAATATATAAGTTTATATATGTATATCTATTTATAAAATTTTTTGTGCTAGCGGTATATAATTATTTTGTGTTGTCCATTGCTGTTCTGGTTCTTGTCATGACTTTTGCTCCCCCCAACATTTTGACCATGCTTCACGTATACACTCACACACACCCACGTACACAGTGTGTTGTTGTTGTAGGTGTGTGACGGCGCTGGTGTACTACGGCGTGACGCTGAACCTGGCGGATCAGTCTGGCCCGAAGGCGCACCGCATGTTCACGGGCAACCTGTTCGTCAACAACGCCATCGCGGGCGCCATCGAGGTCCCCGTGCTCGTCATCTGCGTCTTCATCCTCGCCACCGGACGCAAGCGCTCCCAGATGGCCTGTCTCATCCTCGCCGGCGTCATGATGCTCGGCGTCGTCCTGTCCCCTGAGGGTGCGTCAATCACTTGCTGTACTCTTCATAGTCAAAATCTATTCTTTTCGTAACGAAATCACATGTCTTAGTGACTGCGATTGCTCATGGATACAGCACAGCTAAATGAGGGCCAACAATAATCGTGTTCCGACTTTCTCAGTATGCTTTGTCACTCCTGACTCTAGTGATTATATGAAAAATATTTTATTAGTTATCAACTATCATGAAGTGAAAAACACAGTAAGGTCCTTGAATCTTGCTGAGTGTGAACGATCTCAGTGTCAAGCAAAGAATTTTGCAAGAATGTGTGAATCTGTGTGAAGATTTAGATTTTTATTTGGGTGTCTCTGATTTTGCAAAATACTTATCATTCGTTCATTTAGCCAATGGTCAACGTGAAAAACACTGACTTTATTTGTTCAAATGATCTACGGTCAATTTGGGGGTGTTTCAGAGATTCGTTCTTTGCGCCTGGTGTTCATGTTGCTGGGCAAGGCGGCGGCGCAGGCGGCCTTCGACATCCTGTACATTTTCACGGTCGAGATGTATCCCACGGTCATCCGCAACTCCGTGCTGGGAACCAGTTCCATGGTGGCTCGTCTGGGCGCCGGGCTGGCTGGCTATGTGGCCATCTTGGTAAGACGTGTGCTCTTGTCACCCACAGTCTGAATCCAGAAGCATAATGTTGGCAACAACACTGTAAGCCCAACAATAACTTTTAAATTTTTATTTATTTTTTAATTTTTGTATTTTAATTTAATTTTTTTTAAATCTGTTTTAGTCAGACATCACCCTTCCGGTGGTGCCGATGATCATCTTCGGCGTGTTCTCCTTCGTGGCCGGCACCCTGGTCATCTTCCTGCCAGAGACTCTCAACCAGCCCCTCCCAGACACCCTCAAGGATGCCGTGGAAATATTAAAGTATGCTTCCCTCTACCGCCTACTTCTGCATGGGAGGTGTTGAAACTTATTACTTGTGTGTCACGTTACTTCTATAAATTACTTACTTGGCTGTTTCTTGTACAACATAACTGTGGGTGTTGACACTGGAGTTGTCAGAGTTACTTTTCCATTAATTTGGCTGCTGTGATGATTGTGGTTACAACTGTAGATATTTTATGGATGTTATTGGCGAAATGCAGAAGGAAATTTTGAGATGTGGAGGGCCGACAGTTTTTTTAACCTTTTGGATAAAGATATTCTTCAACAGGAGACTTGGAAAATTTATCATAAAAATTCAAAGTTGTATATCCCTTTGTGTAGAATTTTACACTGAAAGAATTTCTGGGTGGAGGACGCCAGTCACATCACAGCCGCTCCCTAATTGCACCACTCATTGATATTGTTGTTTTTCGATAACTGCCTACATTAAAATTCCTGAACTAAAATGTGCGTGTGTGTGTGTGTGTTTGCTAAGTGTATGTGTCTATTTTAGGTCTGACGCGTACGGCTGTCGTGCGGAGTTTTCGCTGTCGGAGGACAACGCAGCCGGGCCGATCCTGGACACAGCCCAGACCGGGGGTGGCTCGGGCGGCGGGGGCTCCGGTTCCGTCTTCGGCGGCCCGCCCCCACTGATCCCGCTCAATCTCAGTGCCGCCCAGCTCACCAGCAACGGAGACAGAGCCATGCCCCCGCCCCGCAGTGCCCCCCCTCCTGTCGCCGCCACGGCACCATATCTGCCACCTGTCACGTAAGTCACCATGGCAACCATGATTGCTAGGGTCAAGATAAGCTAGGCTGAACTTCTGTAGACTAATTCACCGGCAGTATGGAGTAGTTATTTGTACACTAATTGCACTAACACTTTGACTATACCACAGCTAGAGCGTTTAGCTACTATTATTATTTTGCATTATTATAAAACTGACAAATTTTATATTCTGAATGTTCCTTGCACAGGTATCTTTTGTGGTTATTTGTTGTATTATAAAAAAAATTAGTCAAGGCAAAAACTATTTTTTGCAAACGTTGAGTTGAAGGACTTGACGTGTAGCAGGTCGATAAATAGAACGTTTTGTGTAATGTCAGCGATGTAAATCTCATCCAAAACATTTTTGGATCTCTTTGGTGTTTGGTGATATGGTGTTTTTTTCATTTTCAGAAGCCTTAGTGTAGAAGTGTTGGCCAGTGCCCCTGCTCAAGTCACCGCATCGATTCCAAAATCATGACTTCGATTCTCCTCAGCCCCCCTGCCGCCCTGATTTGGTAGCTTGCTGCCCCCCCCCCCCCACTTCCCTTCGCCTAGAATATTACTTTTTGTTTTGGCTGCTTATTGTCTTTTGTTTATAATATCACCAAAAATATCATCATAGTGTGGTCAATGTATATTAATATGTGTATGTTTAGAAAGTATATTATAGAATTAGGCCACAGCTGTACAGATAAATAATTGTCATACTATTTAAAATATCAAATCTATTGTTTCATAGTCTAACTAAAAATCGTTGAATCTTGCCTGAGAGACAAGCCCATTTCATTATTTGAGTTATATTTATATTTTATATATAGAAATTATATTCGTATATTCATTAGATTTCATTGCGCGAATGTGTAATTAGTTTAGTAAGAGTCCACAAATAATTATTAGTAGCCCGAAAGTGACACCACCTGTTTTGTCTCAGTGTTCATCGATTTTTGCTCACACTTTAGTTGAATAGCGACTGTAGTTTATCGTGTTTTTCATCCTTATCACTTGCAGTTTCAGAACCTTGGCATTTCGGGTAGGTAAGGCGCAAGTCAAGTCTTTCAAGTTTAGTCACTATTTATAGTAAGACTCGCGAAAGGAAGAACTTAAGTTTTTCAGTAAATAATAATTTGCACCATTTTTTCATATTTTGTGAAAAAATAAAAAGTTGAGTTGTGATAAAAATTGCCAACAAACAAACGGTTAAGATGCACATTTTATAAACCTAACGTCTTAACTTAAAACCATACTTATTATTATATGGTAACCTTAGATATAATCAACATTGGGAGTAAAACACAGATGTGGCAAATTGCTTTAATGTAAAATCAATAGTTTTATGAATATTTGCAATGATTTCAATTCACTTGTGTAAGGTGTAATTGCATATATATGTTGATATATTTTTCCAGTCTGATTTGAATTTAGTTTATCGTGCATTTTGTTTTATTACCGCTTTTATTTTATTTTTTGTTGTTTGCTAATTTGGTGTATAGTGTTTTATTGCATATAATAGTCAAGTCGAGTTTATTTTGTGTATATATAGTTTGTGTGGGTATGCCATATTGTGTTGGCTTTGTACAATACTGTAAACGATAGCTTCTTAGTGTACAACTTGAAACAATGTTATCCTAATGCTAGTCACCCTTCGCGTAGGCTTCCCGCTGGCCTTTCGATACAAAATTGCCAGCACTTGCCGCGTCTCATCAAAAGTGGTTTTGTAGTTGTGGCTTACGAAAGTTTATTCGAGTTTTTTCTAGTCAAGACGAACGTGTTCTTCGCGTTTTATCAGGTTACGTTCGCCACACCTCATTGACTGAATTTATTCTAACTAATCGTGTTTTCGACTAGGCTGTCTGTGAACTTAGTTCGCACAGGTTTGATCTTCAGATAAGTGTCATGAGATTCTCCAAAGGTATTGTTTTTTTTCTAGTCTGACCAAAAAATACTGGACCCAGAAACAAAGCGAAACACGTGATGTCATCACCAAAAAAACGTTTAGTCATCACTATGTGTTTGCAACAGGCAGTCACGAAAAACACGCTACCTCTTGCGCACAATTTTGGTCTGACGCTGTATGCTTGTGTATATGCGATTTTTTTGATTTTATGACCCGGTATAATATTATATAAAGTGTTAGCACATAGACTCATTTCGGTTTTATTAATTTTTCGTGCATGTGAACCGGTTAATACTTTCTGTGTGTAATTTATTTTATAATTCATAATGTTGCGCGTATTGATTTATTGGCATTAAATGTTGCATTTTCGTACACTTGAAAATTGTTTTAATGCGCAATCTCACCAAGTTTGGCCATAGTAATTAAAAAATTAGTAATTAGTAATTAGTTAACGTAAAGTTAACGTCAAAGTAATTAGTTAACTGTCAAAAACATATTATTTCTAAGGTCTACCCTTACTTTTTTAAGGTTTAAGATCCTCAAACAACGAACTTTTAGACCTTAGTCAATAGGGATCGGCCCATCTTTTTTTAAAAAGGGAAATATTCAGTTGACTTTATCTCCACATTTTCCGAATCAGTCGATTCCTACATATAGCGGCAAAATCACTCAACCAGTGAATGCAGAGATAGGCTGGTGGTGTGATTTTTCGGATCTGTAAGTATGAACCGACCTTCCATGTTGTGTCGTGGAATATAGGACGGAATGTGATTAATGTACAAAAGTCGACCAGCTGATGAAATGCGTCTTGTTAGTTTTTGTGTATCCGCGATTCTAAGATTGAGATGGTCTAACGTACACAGGGTCTCGGTCTGGGGGGGGGGGGCTTGTCCCGCATTTTTTGACATTTTAGGGGGGGTTTGTCCCGACAATTCGGAGGCTTGCACTGACAAAAAAGCAAAATTTTCCAATTTTTGCCTAAAAATGTGAAAATTTTTGCGAAATTCGGATATATTTAGCGATTTTTTCGCTTTTTGCTCTATTGTGAAGCATATTACAGGGATCTGGGGCGATTTTAGAGTTTTCGGGCACCATTTTTTCAGTCCAAAGGAGGGGGCTTGTCCCAAATGGTCAAATCTGGGTGGGGGGCTTGTCCCGAAATCTCAAATCC
The DNA here is from genome assembly GCA_030248245.1 of Trissonchulus sp. WLG1_4. Lineage (NCBI taxonomy): Eukaryota > Metazoa > Nematoda > Enoplea > Enoplida > Ironidae > Trissonchulus > Trissonchulus sp. WLG1_4. The sequence continues at coordinate 7,959 of JASANF010016913.1, forward strand.
GGGTGCTTGCTCCCCCCCATGTACATCTGTGGGTCTAAGTCACTTTTGCGTGAGGAATAAAACAGCACTGTGACAAATGGCTTAATTTGTAGGTCTAAGTTTCATTAAACTTAGTTAAACTTAGTGCAGAGTTACAAAGTCAAGTCAAATGCGCTATGTTATATAATTGAGTTTTGGTTAAGCAAGATTCAAAACATGGTTTGGTGACTCGTAGTCTCATTTTTTGGCAACTGGCTTGCTGTACTTTGCTTCTGTGATGTAACTCCGGGGCCGTTTTCATGCAAGTCTAGGTTATGAGTCTCGCTTCTGAGCCACAAGTCTATATAGCTCGGCCAAGTCACACTTTTATAAGTCTAGCTAAACGTATATATTTTATGAATACGGTCTCCGGTTCTTGAGATATTACCCCTACCCGTTTGTGTTATTAGGAGTACACCAGTGGCTCACGCTCTACTGAGCAATTTTTATGTTGCAACCATATCGTATGGTAATTTCGTTGTGTGGCCTTTCGATATTTCTGTTATGTAAATTTCACGGAAATGTTTAAATATTATATTAAATTGTATTTTTCTTATTTTCGTAATTAATTAATTTGTAATTTCAGCCCTTAGATTTCAATGAGTTAGTTAAGATTTGACCATGAGATTAAACTCTTCTAAAATGAACATCGTAGTTGTTGAACCGAGTTACATTTTTTAGTGTTTCTCAACTAACTGCTGGGACTCACAGAAGGTGTTTATCTTAGTCCATAAAAAATTTAGTAACCAATTTCAATCGTTTTTTGTAGGTAATGGTTTAGACCATACATGTATGAGGGGGGACCCCCCCCCAAAAAAAAATCGAGGGGCCGGGGGGAGGGTCCCGAAAATTTGGGCAAAATTGAGTACTAATGGCACTTTTTGGGGGAAATTTTACAAAATTTAGGGTATTTTTGGTCGATCAGGGGGGGGAGGGTGCCCAAAGTTTGACCGGAGAGGCCACCCCAAAATTTTGACCCCGTTACATGTATGGTTTAGACCGAGTCTAAGCTAAACAGCCTTGTGAGTGCTGGCTAGTTTATGCCGAACACATTGCTCTTGGTTTATTTCGCTTGTTGTGTGTTCTCTGCCTTCTGCACATCTTTGTGTGACTGTATCATATTTATAATTGTTCGTCAATTCTTAGATTAAATATATCAGATGGTTGCCTTCACTGCTTAGAGTGTTGATTGTCAGAAATTAAGGTCTGACCAACATTTGCTGGACCTTAAAACAGCCATACGAGTGGTTTCATTACGAAAAGATCTGATTTCAGCCATCATGAGTATACAGCGAGTAGTCGCAACAATTACGCCACCTATTTTGTCTCAGGGTTCAGCAATTATTGTCGGTCAGACTTTTAATAAGGCTTCGGCTAAGAGGGTGTATTTAACGGAGTCTACGGTAAAATTGGAATTTACGTAATTTACGTAATTTTCGTAATTAATTAATTTGTAATTTCAGCCCTTAGATTTCAATGAGTTAGTTAAGATTTGACCATGAGATTAAACTCTTCTAAAATGAACATCGTAGTTGTTGAACCGAGTTACATTTTTTAGTGTTTCTCAACTAACTGCTGGGACTCACAGAAGGTGTTTATCTTAGTCCATAAAAAATTTAGTAACCAATTTCAATCGTTTTTTGTAGGTAATGGTTTAGACCATACATGTATGAGGGGGGACCCCCCCCCCCAAAAAAAAAATCGAGGGGCCGGGGGGAGGGTCCCGAAAATTTGGGCAAAATTGAGTACTAATGGCACTTTTTGGGGGAAATTTTACAAAATTTAGGGTATTTTTGGTCGATCAGGGGGGGGGGGAGGGTGCCCAAAGTTTGACCGGAGAGGCCACCCCAAAATTTTGACCCCGTTACATGTATGGTTTAGACCGAGTCTAAGCTAAACAGCCTTGTGAGTGCTGGCTAGTTTATGCCGAACACATTGCTCTTGGTTTATTTCGCTTGTTGTGTGTTCTCTGCCTTCTGCACATCTTTGTGTGACTGTATCATATTTATAATTGTTCGTCAATTCTTAGATTAAATATATCAGATGGTTGCCTTCACTGCTTAGAGTGTTGATTGTCAGAAATTAAGGTCTGACCAACATTTGCTGGACCTTAAAACAGCCATACGAGTGGTTTCATTACGAAAAGATCTGATTTCAGCCATCATGAGTATACAGCGAGTAGTCGCAACAATTACGCCACCTATTTTGTCTCAGGGTTCAGCAATTATTGTCGGTCAGACTTTTAATAAGGCTTCGGCTAAGAGGGTGTATTTAACGGAGTCTACGGTAAAATTGGAATTTACGTGGTTCAGGTTTGGCTGGCCAGCAAAATAAGCTATCTGGGCATCCGACCCAGGGGTGGACGCGGGTCGAAATTTTCGACCCGCGAACCAACCCAACCCACGGGTCGACACCGGTGGGTAACCCGCGCCGTAAAACGCGACCCACTTTGACCCACTACTCTATATTCTATAACCATAACGTACACTATACAGGGGCGCGTAGCCAGGATTTTGAAAATGGGGGTTGTGCCTTGTCCTTGGTGACTTATTTAAACTCACTATTGCGGAGTCTGAGCTCAGTTCCCAGAATCCAATTATTTTTACACTTATTGGAGAAGTGGCTTGAACTGACAAAATGTAAATTTGGTCGTTTAAAGTAAATAAACAAACTGTTGCGGGGGTCTAGGGGCGGCAGCGCCAGAAAAAATGGAGTTTTTTCTATTTTTTTGGACAAATTTGGTCAACTGGAGACGTAATCAAAAAAATTTTCCGACAGGTAAATTAAAAACAAAAGATGGGAATTTCATATCAGACAATATATTACACAAGCTTATATAAGCTTTCATGAAAGTTAACAACAAGGAATGGTAAGCCATAGAGTTTGCAGGGGTCTGGGGGCGGCAGCCCCCAGGAAAAATTTTTTAGAATTCATATTTTTAGGCCAAATTTTGTCAATTGGAGACGCATCAGAAATTTTTTTGGCAGGACTATAAAAACCAAGGGGGGACCCTTGTCGACAATTTCTTCAGGTTCTAGTTTACGCGGGTCGGAAAAAACTTTTTCGACCCGCGCAGCCTGAAGTGGGTACCCGCGGGTCGACCCGCGGCTCAAATTTTCCGACCCAACCCAACCCAACCCGCGGGTACCCACGACCCGCGCCACCCCTGATCCGACCCGTGCCCCCCCCCCCTCTCAACTGAAACAGACATCAGTTGTTACGTACTGATTTGTCTGGTCAAACTTAGAACTTGGTACGCTGGTTTATAATGTGAGTTGAAAACAATTTGAGCAGTGGCAGGATTGAACTACCTGATGTCTGTACTAAGCATATGTATATGCATGACTACAAAAATTAGCATGAAATTACAGCTTGTTTCGGGCAAGATTGGCTTACACCCTTCTCCTCAGGCCAGATATAATTTACACCGTCAGAGTTTGAAGCCACCACGGCTTGTTTCATTTTCCGTGTTGCTCCGAGCAACGTGCCAGCTCAGCTGCTAGCATTGTCAGACACACTGGTTTCAGCGGATTGCATTCAGACATACCCACTCCCACCGCCAGATAATGTGACACTGTCACGCGTGCCTGCAGGTAAATCAGTTTTCTTATCTTGTGGTTTTGTTGGTTAATTTGGTTTTCAACCAAAAACGCTCTCAAAGGTTGCTGCGCGAAAATAGTTACTCACAGGGGCTACAGCAATTTACAGCTAATCTGGCAGACTTAGGTTTAGGTACGTCACGTTTTCACACATAATTTTACATACCCTAGCTCTCGTCACGCCAGGCGCCTCTTTTTTGAGCCTACTCTTTTGAGTCTTAAGTCTTAACTCTTAAAACCCTGGCTGGAGTCCTAGAAGCTTAGCTTTGTTTAACTGTGAGCGAACTATAACTGATACACAATCCATTGCCATCTTAGGCTCTATTGCTTCCATACTGTTTTATCAAAAATTCAAGCAAAATCATTTAGCACTAGTTTTGTCGAAAAACCAAGTTGTGATTTCTGGCTGTTTCACTTTGTCTACGCCTTGTCTAGCTTCTAATGACAATAATGATCTACCCGTGTCACTTTGTGGTCTGGATTTTCCAGGAGTACCACACCGTTCCTTCAACTTCAACAATTTTAATCTCTACTAGTCATTTTTTTGACGTCCTGCCGTGGCTAAAGTCATTTTAAAGACTGAACATGACTTTTTTGTGATTAGGTGACACAATTAATGTCTAGCAGAGAAATGAGTAACTGATCTTTTTTGATGCTGAAGCCAAATTTGTACAAGTTTGCGTTAGTATAATTGATCCATTTTCTACAAAATTGGGACAGTTGCAGGCTGTTTTTTATTTCTCACACAAACCAATTATTGCTCCCACCATAGATTACTGGTTGTCACTAAAATTAACGTTTGGCCTTACTTTAACTTTAATTTCAGATGGTATAGAGTGCGCGGCTGCGCGGGCTATCTGTGAAGGTGAGAATTTTAGGTTTTCCGATTTGCTTCAAATTTGACCACAATTATAACTAGTGATGTGGATCGGATCGCCGGATCGGATCGGATCGACGATCCGGTGGTCGGATCGGATCGGATCGCGGAATTTGCCGGATCGGATCGCCGGATCGGATCGGCTTCCAAATTTCAGATCGGCTGTACGGATCGGTAGTATAAATTTGAGTCTTGACCACAAAATTCCGTAATTTGACAAAAATTTGACATTTTCAAAAACTTTTTGAGCGATCAATCAAACGCAAAAGTATACATAACTAACTATACTACTCGAATTATCCAAATATTGGCTTTATAATATAGCGGAAGCGTACATTTTATGCATACATCAGTGGAGGAAATGTTTCTAATCATTGAAGTTGTGTGAAGACACATACTAAATCTTGCAACACTGTTTTCTTTAACACAAGAGTTGGGCATTAATCGTTCCAGACAGAATCGACGCGGATCAAAATTTTCGCCCCGCGACCCAATCAAACTCACGATTTGACACTTGTGGGTAACCCACGATCCAACGCGCGCCGTCAAAGTCGACTGATTGGATTGAATAAGTGAAAAAGTTTTCCGAATTCGCCGGTTGGACAAAATGCACCCGCGCAGCCTAAAGTGGGTACCCAAGGGTTGACCTACGGCCCAAATTTTCCGGTCCAACCCTATCAAACCCGTTGTTATCCACGACTTGCGGTAGTGGCCCAAAATTTTCAAGACAGTTCCATTTCCAATTAATCATAGTTTTTGGTCGTGGGATTGTCTAATTAGCTGTCATTGCAAAAGTTTCATCTTGTCATCTATATACAAACTCATTAAATTTTTATAGAAATATACTAATTATACATAAAAAGTTATATATACTTAACAATATTTCAACAAAAAATGAGATTTTGTAGCTTTCATCGAGGTTACGTAATTTTAAATCGGATCGGATCGGCGGATCGGATCGGATCGGCCGATCCGGGCCTGGATCGGATCGGATCGAATCGCCAATCAAGCATCCGGATCGGATCGGCATCAAAATTTCGGACCGATCCGATCCAATCCACATCACTAATTATAACGAGACGCATTGCAGCTGTGAAAAAATTGGTACCCAATGCTTTTGTCAATTTTTCGGTAAAGCTTTTAACGCCCTAATTGAATCATCCAATTAGGTGAATTCTGGAATTAAAACAAACGGGCATAAAATGCCAAAATTTAATGTCCCTAGAATTTTCACCATACATAGTGCATGTTTCGGCATTTCGGCATTGTTCAGAGGTGTTATCATCTTGCGCACACCTTATTCTCACGCAAACTTTCTCATATATATCTAATTATAAATTTGTAACGGGTTGAGAACTGAGGTCGCGTGACTCCTATGAGAGTACATTAAATTTCCATGTTTTTGTTCTGTCTGTCTGTACACACCCTCGAAAGTGCATCATCATCTGATCAGACACTTGGCAAGAGAAAACAATATTGGATAGAAAAAGGAGGCCCCAATTCAGAAAGAATGAAAGATATCGAGGAATCGAACCCGGGCCGCCTGCTCCTAAGTCAAGCATGCTACCACTACACCACGACCACAGCCCCCGAGTCTCATAGGCCCTACATCTCATTTACAACAACAATACGTCAAAAGTTCAACGAAGATAGGAGAACATGACCTTAAAGCCCGGCTCATGCTCGTCCTTTTGGCTGTCCTTTTCTCCTTTTGGTCGTCCTTTTGTCCTTCTCCTTTTGTTCGGGTGTCCTTTTGAAAACGTCCTTTTGTACTTTTCCTTTTCAGTTGTCCTTTTGCATTTTTAAAAACGTCCTTTTGATTCCGTCCTTTTGTCCTTTTGAAAATGTCCTGTTGTCCTTTTGAAAGTGTCCTTTTCTTTTTCCTGTTGTCCTGTTGTCCTTTCGTAATTTTGTCCTGTTGTCCTTTTGAAAAGTTTTGTTGTCCTTTTGGGCTGTCCTTTTCTCCTTTTGAAAAGTAGAGCAATGCTCTACTTTTCAAAGAGTCCTTTTGCCTCGACCAATCAAATTTCAATATAATGAAATTTGATTGTGTACATTTTGACTAGGATTGTGTCAAATATGGTGGGCAGTCACTGCTCGTTTTTTTGTGTTTTAAAACTTATCAGGAAAATTTCTCAGCTGACGAATGAGTGAGAAAAACTCCCCATACCGGTGTCTCACAAAATTCAAGGGGTGTACACTGTACAACCGCTTGCGTCGTCGCCGCCGGCGGCGCAGGACAAGGGCAAAAACAACGGCTGCGCTGACTTGCAGCAACTCATTCATGACTCTGAGCAAAACAAACCAAACTGCAAAAGTGCACTGACGACAAACACGTGACCTTGTCCTTGTCCTTTTGTCCTTTTGCTGTTCTGATGACGCTCCAAACATTACAGGACAAGTCACAAAGAAAAGGAGAAAAGGACGTTTTTAAAAGGACAAAAGGACGTTTTCAAAAGGACAAAAGGACAGTTTGAAAAGGACAAGGACTTTTTGAAAAGGACAACAGGACTTCTCTAAAAGGAGAAAAGGACGCCGAAAAGGACAGCCAAACAGACAAAAGGACGGGTTTCATTTTTAGTCAAACTGTTTGCAAAAGGACAAAGGACAAAAGGACAAAATTCAAAAAGACGTGTATGAACCGGGCTTTAGGCTATGTGTTGATTTTCTGGTTTTTCTGCTCAATTATGATGCTATTTGTGATTCTATCTATCAAAATTTTAAAAACTCGAAATCGAAAAATCAAAAACTTGAGCCAAACAAGCTCTTCTGCTGAGTAAGAAGTGGTTACCATGCGAGTTCACAGTGTCAATATTTTGTAGGAAATGCGGCCGTTATTTGTGGATAAACTGATTTTTGAATCCCGCTTTTCGTACACATCTACTGCTGAGTTGCTCCACAGCCTTACTGATTACTGAAAAACTGTTACTGCATATTTATCAAAACGAGCAGCCTCGTCTACTGAGTATGTACTGAGTGAAAAATTACTAATTAATGACGCTGGAGCGTCAATATTGAACACGAAAAATTGAACGCACGCATTTTTCAACAAAAGGAATTTTATTTTGCCGTCGTTAACAAATTGACGCCGTCAACGAGAGTTGTGAGAAAAATAATTTTAGTAACTTTATTTTACATTAAAATTGTTATATTGTACTCTAAGCAGAGCTTAGAGTTTGATTTTGCAAAACTATAAGAAAGTGTGCTCGTCCGGGGATCGAACCCGGGACCTATCACTTTCTGAGCGAGAATGAATCCACTAGACTAACGAGCCGCACGATTCAGAATTTGAAATTATGCATGACATGATCCAATGTCAGTTAGTGTACAAAATTATCAGCGTATTAACATTAACTATAAGTAAAACAATATTTCATCGCATTTTGCAATCATAAAGAGCAATGAAATGAGTACAAAAGCTTTACGTATTTTGAAGTACTTTACGAAGTCATTTTGAAGTTGTGCAATAACAAGACTTTTAGAATCATTCCTTTGAAGCCCGGTTGGCTCAGATGGTGGATCGTCTTGTATCTACTGAGCATCTGACTAGAAATCAGAAGGTCGGTGGTTCGAATCACCCCGGGCTCTGTTTTGATTTCGCGATGTCCAGCGTTCTGTCTTGCGAAATTGCATTTGCACTGTTAGACTGACCGACCTACCTACCTAACCAGTGTAATTTAACCTTTAACGTAGGACAAGCACGGTTTGCGAGTAGAGTTAAATTCATTTTAGATAGATTTCGATGCGACATGCTTGTAGTGCCGAGGATATTCTTCGAATATAAAGCGCGGCACCAAAATATTTTGATGCCAACTTTTATAACTGAACATGACTACTCTCTGTGTTAAATCAGTTTCTAGCCACTAACCAGCAGTGTACTGGTTAAAACGTTGATATATCCGAAAAACTCATACGTGACATTTTACCGTTATAAATCTACTTCATTTGTAGCTACAGTCAAATATATAATTCATCTAAATTTGTCTCTGCGGAGACTTCACTTTCACTGTCGCAGTAGCGATTTTTTCGGATCAATTTATGTTCGAAAACTACGTAAGTATTTTGAAAAATAGTATCATGGTTAGGCCCTATTGACGAGGCATAATATGCAAGCTGTCAATCGCGTCCCAAGCTCCGTTGCAGCGTTAGCTGCCGCTTACGCCGTATAAACTTTGGTGAATTAACTTCATACTTTGTTACATACTAAACATATAGATTATTGTGTCCTGGTACACCATTTCTCTGTTTTCATTTTAAAATTATTTCAAATCGTGAAAAAGCTTGCCTTTTTGTAGAATAAAAATTGTTTTAGTGGAATTCAGAATTTCTGTATCCACTTAGTTATTCAGATGATATTATGTCACGAAGTTCAGTGACATCCAAGGCCGAACCCGCATGGTTAGCAATGGCATCTGAAGTCTGACATGTGCTGGATTTAACGCACTAATAAACAATCTACGGAACGTTGTCGTAACAGGTTTTGTCGCAACATTACTCAATGCGATTACATTCTTGTAGACGTACATGTTATGTATGTTCTGACACACGCTCGCACAAGCGGCGTTGGAAATCAGCAGTCTCATGTAGCTACCTACCTACGGAATGCATATAACGCATATAATGCCGAAACTGATACACACGCCCACACAAACTGCGCTTTTTTATGACCTGCCTCCAGTTTTACAGTAGAAGTATATGCAATCATAGAAGACCATTGCACTATAGTATATACGCGGCGGCTGAGGCCGCCGCGGAAAAATCGACGTACCAGAAATTACATAGGATTTCAGAAATCTGAATATAGTATAATACGCGGCCCCTTACGCGGCCCCTGAGGGGGCCGCGTAAAAAATTGCGGCCCTAGTTTCTAGATAGTCCAAGTCTGCTCAAATGAGATCTGGTAAGAAAAGCCCTGTACCCTTACCAATTGCAGAATTGCACTTCGAACATTTGCTACAGGCGTGTGTTGCTTTGGTTTGCGTCGAAATTCCGAATCTATCATTATGTGAAACAAATAGGAAAACCCTCTGTAGATTTTGTCCCTGGCCTTCTTTCTCCTAATAAACTAAAAATCCCCCAGGTCCATCACAAACAAACCTAATGTTTGGGAACTCACACAGCTATGTTGTCTTGCTTTCGTGACTATAAGTTCCTTTCAATTCTTTCTTTGCATTACTTGCTCATGTAAGCATAGCTTGTTCCACACAACACAGTTTCAGTTAGCATATTTTAATTATAGGTAAATCTGAAAACAGTCCTTGTATATTATGGCTAATATTTTTTGCTTCTCAGCAGGTGGGTATGCTTATGCTCTTATTGCATAAGGGTTACTAATAGTCAGCTCATACCTCTTACAGAAAACTAGCTGTTGAGATATACAGTACTGTGCAAAAATAGTTCCCTCTTCGGCGGCGTACGACGAGCTTTATCATTCGTGAAAAGTGACAAACGGTGGCCCAAACGTGACGAAGCAAAAAAAATTTTATTTGTATTTCATTATTTATATTGCTTATACAGTTTATTAAGCACTGATCCTTCGGATGCCTATCTCCAAAGGTTACAATAAACGTTTACCTTATTTGAACGTACGCAGACTGCTTTGATTACGCATTTTCCGTGTAGTACGACGTATGCTGCACGAAGTTTGCAGACACTTGGCCACGTGATGTCTTTTCAAAATATAGAAAGAACAAATCCTAAATTCCGGGTGAAGTGGGGCAATTTACAGACGATTAGTGTTTGTGACCGGCCGCGAAAGCCACCAGCCGGCTGGCCGGCTGTGACCGGCCGGCCGTCCGGTAAAAGCCGGCCGGCCGGCCGACCTGCCCGTGAAAACTGGCCGGCCGGCCGGCCGCAGCGGCCGAATTTTTGGATAAAACCAATTGATCCAAATCCAGAATGTCATTTTGGCATAGGCTAAACTTAGTCTGCCGGGTTGTTATGCCGGCCTAATTTTGTCAGTCGGTTGAATCTGGTTGACCGGCCAGCCAGCGCCGGCTTTTTTCGGCCGGCCGGCGACCATCAGACCGGCCGGCGGCCGGCGAGCCGGCCGAAAATTTCGGCCGGTCACAAACACTACAGACGATCTCCAAGTAATCATTTTTCAGTTTTTTCACACCAGTTTGAAATTTAAGAGGGCTCAAATGTGAATTGTTGTTGCGTGCAGATTGCCTGGTGATCGGTTGCTTGAAAATTGCCTCGTGTAACCATATTTTTGCTAGTAATTACTACAGGTCAAGTCGTCATCGGAATGTACAATTGTAAACCATTTACGGTATTGGAAGTCAAGTCTCAAGCTTTAAAACCCCTCAACCAGATGTCGCTTGCACTCGTGGCTTGGTCATTGAGAAGAAAAAGCAAAAATAATTTGATTTCATATATCGTACTAAAGGGCAATTTTACTAATGCTCGTCGATTGATCTCCTGACTGCATTTCTTCTTTGATCCCACGAAAAAACAAAACAAGATAATCTGAAATTACAAATAATTTGAAAGTTGCAATAAGTAAGACTTATTGCAACTGGTAGCAAATTAGTACTTATAAAAACAATTTTATAAGTAATTTCCCCGACGATGTATAGTTAGGAGTACTGGTGGCTACAACACAAAAATTAGGTAAATATGTACACCACACAGCGCTCGTCCACGTTCTGGGTGTAAATATAAACCATGCGTTGTCACTGTACAGCTGTTGCAAATAAGAACTAGGGCCTATGTGACTCCGAGGCTGTGGTGTAGTGGTTAGCATGCTTGTCTTGGAAGCAGGCGGCCTGGGTTCGATTCCCGGCGCCTCCATTTCTTTCTTCTTTCTAAATTGGGCCCTATTCTTCTATTCAACATTCTACTTGTGTTACACTCATGCCGACCCTATATTGGAGCAGCAGTATTTCCCACAACTGAGCTAAGTCTTAAATTGCACCTTAAGTTTTGAAGCAACGGCGGGTTTGGTTACTGTAGAAGCTGTGAATGTGACTGTGTTGTTTGCTGAGTCTGATTGCACCTGTGCTTCTTAGCAACCTCTTTCCCACTGTCCTAGCTGCAGCATACAGTCTCATATAATTCCATGCCTGTACTGTTCAGCAAGGGCTCAGCACACACTCATATTAATGACAGACACTCAAGTAACGGTATTTAGAACTGTAAGTTGTGCTTTTATCGATTAACAAAGACTAGTTACAATTCATATTGGACGAATATATACCTAGCCTCTGTGTATGAATTTGTTTTGGTTTTCACCTAAGAGTTCAAAGGGGTCATTTTTTACAATAAAGAATTTTATGTCTTGGGGCAATTTGGGCCCCTCAACAATTATAGTTCATTGTGTTTACAACCCCCTTGGAACCATACAGCCCCAAGTGTAACCCCCTTCATTCATCAATAAAAAGTTTTATCGTCTAAAGAGGCGCAGTTTGAGCCGCCGTTCACAGTTAATATTTTGATCTCTGAGAGTGGTCTTTTGGTCAACTAAGACAGTCCTTAAGTCTAGCAGCACAAAAAAACTTTTATTTTTATAACGATATATCTTGTAAAATTACCTAACTTTATAATCAAACCTAAACACCTGCCTACTGTCAGACATTAAAGTTTGGAAGCTATTTCTTTAGCGTTAGCTGTAGCGTTTCTTTCTAATTCCAAGTTGCTGTCGCGGCAGCGAATTTCACAATTGTAATGACATATTTTTGTATTTCAGAATGCTCTCGGCACAGCGTTATGATAACACGGAAGAGGAATTATTATTGCAATCTAAAATTCTGCCCGGTGATCAATCGCCCACACTTGAGCTGGCTCAGTTTCGCGACAGTGGACTAGGAGCTATGGATTCTGGGAACTCCAATATTTCTGCCACTTCCGACCCTCCAAAAAACGCGCCGCTGTCCACCGAGTCCGATCACAATAAAACTGAACCCATTCACGATCATGTTTCCAGTCCGGATCCAAATGAGAGTGATAAATCTGCCGATAAGTCGCCTAAACCTGAGGTAGACGCTCATAGCGCTGACGGAAGTCAAAATGAGTCCAGTAGCCAACTATCAGATTCTGAAGACAGTGACGATTCTGAGCCGGATCACAAAAACAATGACGAACCGACTGGCAAAAACAACGACGAAGAATCAGGAGCCGTGCAGAATCGTCTTTCAAGCCTTTCAAGCGCAGACATGAGCGACAGTGAAGCGGACAGTCCTGAACCGGACGCTAAAGACAATGACGGCTCTGAACCGGTCAGAAAACCCAGTGAGAGCTCTCTGACCAGTGGCAGGGACTTTAAGAGGCATGGCTCAACCCACAGTTCTGGTTCTCAGCAAGAAGGCGATGATGAAAACAGTCCCGCGGCTAGCGATGCTGGATCAGGCAGCCCCCCACCGGTTCAGGAGTCTCGAACAAGTTCCTACGTTCACGAGAATCGCGTTGGCTCGGTCAACCACGTTCCCCGTGGTCATGAATCGCTCACTGATATCGACTATTTCGCAACTGCTGCCCCCAAAACCCAGGGCAGTCCACCCGGTGATGATGAGTTTCATGGGAACGAAAGCGTGCAGAATATGAGATCAGAGGAATCGTCTAGGCGAAACAGCGAGAAACAAGACTCAGTTAGCGTGGAACGAGATCTGCAAAATTGGGTAGTGCCCGCGACAGTGACAGACACTCGCCAACAGCGGCGGAAAACGGTAGCGAAGAAAAAGAACTGAGCGATCGCCGAAAAATGTCAAACGAAAGCAATGATTTGGCTGACAGTCGAAGAGGCTCTGTGAAAAGCAGCGCGTCAGGTGCTGAGAGCGGCGATGGAAGCGAGAGGAAATTGTCAGAGCAAGAGGACGAGCGACCGACGTCGAGTGCTGACGCTGCCTCTGACGGGGGGACGCTGAAGGACGAGTCCGCTGACAGCGATGGGGCATCGTCAGAGCACTCCACGAAAAAGGACCAGACTTCCAGGCCAGGATCGGCCGAAAAAGGCTCTGAGTCAGAACATGGTTAGTCATAGTGCGCCAGCAAGAGTACACAGTTATAGTTTGTTTGTCTAAAATAGTATCATATGAGCCACTGATGGAGCTTTTTTAATGACTAGGTATTTATGACTCATTTTGTAACACTGAACCAGCTTTGAAACCCGAAAATTTTAGGAAAGGCAAACGGTTTCGAGTCACTCACGTTTATTTGATCACAAAATTATGTTCCGCTACCGTTTTGTGCGGCCGGACCATGATTTCGTGAAATGTTTGTATGTAGCATGTTTTACCAAAATTCCATTGCGAGAAACCTCTCAGGTATATAAAAGGAAATATGATCCTTTCGTAAATCACCCAGCAAGTCTCCATTGTCAAAGGTTTGCTCCAGTCCCCACTGGCCCGCCTGCAGGAATTGCGCAGCCCCTGGACTGCGCGCCCTCAAAGCGAGGACTGATATGCAGGCAAATGTAGTCGCGAGGGGTAAAGAGCTTGAGCCACACTGCAGTTCACAGCGAACCAGAAGGCAGTGGCGACGTTTCCCGGTCACCTGCACGATCAACCCCGAGCCCACACTCAGAGGCCCAGGTTAGGAACCGGCTGCGAACACATAAAACGACTAAGCTTTTCCAATTAATTTCTTACAAATTATCAAAGCTCAGGATGTACCAGAAATTCGGTATTCGGTATTCGGTTTTTGGCCGAAAAACGGGTATTCAGGTATTGGGTCTCAAAAAATCATTTTTCGGCCGAATACTGAATAGTTAAGAAATCAAGGAAATTCCAAAGGAAGCAACATTTTCAGAATAAGAACTCATTTTATTAATCCTTCACTTAGCACTGCACTTCGACCTGAGATGTACACAAAAAACATGAAAACTGTATATGTGCTAGCTAATAACCTCTAATTAGCATTCGTGAGGCATTTATGCACAACACATATTTGCGTGAATTGTTGATGGATGCTTATAAGTATCGAGAAAACACAAGAAAATTTGAAAATGCCAGTAAGTTCTGCGAAGTATACCAGCAGTTTAATAACTGTCCCACTTCACTTCAAAACCAGCACATGACCCTGAGACAGCTTGGGTGAAAAGTGACAAGCCTTCATGAAAGCTAAAAGCAAGTTGCAGGGTTCTGGGGCTGATTGCGCCAGAAATAAATGCAAATTTTTTTGATGGTTAGGGCGAATTTGGTCAGGTGGAGACGTATCGAACATTTTTTATTTATTGGTAGCTGAAAAAGTTTAGGCCAGCTGGCCTCGAGCCCAGAATTTGCAGCCTTCTGTACTCAAAAACGTGAGTAGTTATATACATTACAATCCATTTTATTAGTGCAACAGTTAGGCGAAAGAAGGTGGTTGTTGAGCACAGGACGACCCGAAAAGTATGAAAAAAGGGTTTTTCCCCGCACCACTATGCAAAAAACATGTATCTACGTTGAAAAAAATGGGTTTGCAGTTACCGCCTAAACGGAATCTGCGCCTATATTGTGTATATAGTTGTTACGCACTAAGTTGCATGTTTTGGCATTGTTTCTGTAACTTTTCAGACGGGGGTGTCCCTTTTCGCCCCAAAAAGTCCGACTCCACCCCAATACATAGTATTTATATATGTATCTTCATAAGATTTATGTTTATAGATTTAAAAAATATATTTATCTATATATATATACGTAGTATTTTATTTTTTTTTTGGTTTTTTGAAATCTGAGAAAACTTTTTCGACAATGACAACTATAGGTATTCGAATTCGGTTTTGCTGAAAAAATAAAAACCGAATATTCGGTATCCGGTAGTCAACGGGAAATCTTTTCAGTCCCGATGCCTAATCAAAGCATTATCATTATCATCACTATTCAAACTCAAAGCTTTTCAATTTTTCTTACAGATTTTTCACTGTGTTTGTGCTTTCGTTTTTTAATTTGTTTACGTATTTTGATTTTTGTTTGTACTTAACTTTCTTTGTTTATATACCAGTGGGCAGGGGGTCAGCCAGTGGGGGCACCGGCCCCCCTCAGCGGTTTTGCCCCCCCCCCCCCTCGGATTATTTGTTGTATGTTTATGTGTTCTATCTTCTGTTTATTTAAAACTCCTCTGCACGGTTTACATTCGGTTTGGGGGAAAATTATTTTCGGTCCTAATTCGCTTTCTACCCCATCTTTTAATAAAAATATAAAACCCCCATCGTCAGCCATGCCCCTTATCTGATCTCTAGCCCCCAAAATAGCTATCGCCCCTTTTAATAAGAATCGGAAGTGAAATTATTAGTGTTAAAACCCTTAGGTGTCGAAAAAGTCGGAAAAACGGCATTTTTTCGACTAATGATCCGGAGTCCCCCTATATCCCCCAAACCTAGGGGGGGTCAAAATTGAACGCTCTTTCGAATAGGCTAGGTTAGAAGTTGTTTGTGGGATGTGAGCTTTAGCTCGAAATCAAATTTTGTCAAAAAATTAAACTTTACATGAAGATTTTTGCGCAAAATTGGATTTAGGTAAAAATACACCATAGAATAAAAACCAGCTGCTACCATTGAAAGAGCAACTTCTAAGCTACTAAATGCTGAAAAAATTTTGTAAATCGGTTCAGGCTTTGAAAAGTTACAAAACTTTTTCTGAAGCTACCAGGACCAGGCTGAGTGAAGCGTTACAACACAAGTAAGGTTCAGTACAAAGTTCGGGCTATATCTGCGAAATTTTTTAAATTATGAAGCTAGTTGAGGTTTTTTAGTGCAGTAAAGTTATTTTTGATGCTTCTTAGCAGGTTTCTCTTTCAAATTACCCTTCAGGCTTAGGCTTAGGCTTAGTGCTTAGGCTGAGGCTTAGTGCTCACAATTAAACTCAGGGGCCGTTTTCTCAAAATTACCTGCAGGTAAAGTTAGGCTAACTTTATCCACAGGTAAGGTGAAGGTAAAGTTAATTCTGTGAGTAAAGGTAAAGTTAAATTGAAAACAAGGTTAGCGTTGACGGTTGAGGTTAAAAATTTGCACAATACATTAACTTTCGCTGCAAAACAAGATATTACACTTTTCTGGCCCGAATATTACCGGTAACCTTGGCTATCACGTTGGCTTTAGTCATCGTTTGAGAATACGATTTTACCTTCACCTTACCTGTGGGTAAAGTTAGCCTAACTTTACCTGCAGGTAATTTTGAGAATACGGCCCCAGTTGTGGGTGAGCAAAAAATTAGTCTTAGTTTCCTGCATCAAATAAAAGGACATTTGCTACTGTGGAATAATGAATAAAGCTGAACTTTAAAACCGAAATTGCCCGTCGGCGTTAGCTTGGCTCTGAGCATTAGGGAAGTTTTGAACTAGGATTTGAAGCATTAGAACGCCAATTATTGTAACGCCGCATTTGTGCCTTAAATGTGATATTATTTGTGGGGAAAATGTTTGATAGCCATCTGCTGTGCAAAAAGTTATAAAATTTTGAATTACAAGTTCATTTTAAGTAAAGTTCATTTCGCCAATTTTATAATTAAAAAATCATTTTTTGGCCAGAATAAGCAAGATATGAAGCAAATAAAGCTAAATAAAATATATTATTATGTGTTAATATATGCTCATAAAATTTCAGACTGATATAATGACCGAGCAGGTCTTATTTTGTCAGAGTTAGCCCGAATATGACGATTTCGACAAAATTTGAATTTTTAGAAAAAGCTTAAAATCAACATTTTTTCGCTTCCAAACTGCCAAAAACGAAGTCAGCGCATGCGAAAACCTATAAAAACATGTTTTTACGTTGAAAAAATGTTAGTTTGAACTTTTCCCCCCAACCGAATCTGCACCAGTGGCGTATTTTAGGGCGCCGCGGCTCCAGCCCCCCCCCTTAGCGATTTGAGCCCCCCCCTTAGAGGGTCGCAGCCCCCCCCTTTCCGAAACTTCAAAAGCTGACAAAAGTGTTTCTGATACCTCCACAATTGACAAATTCTACCTTCAAAATTTAAAAAATCTCCAAGTTTTTTCCATTCTGTTGATGTTTTTTCGGCTTAGATACCTTTTTCTTTGTGCATGCCTATATATATGCCAGGTCTATTATCATATTCTGTGCTAATTGATTAATGTCTCACATGTTTGTATAGTTAGACACAATTAGGGTAAAAAATACAAAATTAAATAAATACAATGTATACTATTTTTTGCTTGGCTGCATTCATGTTTGTATGGTTCGGTTTGTATTTTTTTGCATAGATGATATTTTTTACGATTTTTTCACTTTTTGTTAATTTTAATTTTGAAGGTATAATTTGTCACTTGTTGAGGCATCAGTCTGTACTATCAGCTCTGTAGCTTTGTTTCGGGGGGGGTCTGCGACCCTCTAAGGGGGGGTCTCAAACGGGGGGGCCGCGCCCCCGCCCCCCCCCCCCCCTCGCCCTGCTCCGGCAAGGGCTGGCGTAGCCAGGATTTCGCAAAGGGGGCGGGCTGCGACGGGGGGGGGGGGTGCGGAGCAACTGTGAGCCACCGCCGATCAAAAAGGGTCTGGTGGGGACGGCAACCCTCGGACCTTTTTTGAACCCGTTATTGTAACCATCAATAAACTACTATAGTGATCTGCAGCAAGCACTTAACTCGGGGGATTCGGCTGGGGAAATTGAAGCTTGAAAGATTTTAACCATCGAAATTGCATTGAAAATTGCACTTTTTACATGAAATAAAGAAATGTAGTGGATTTCTACAGCTAGCATTTAGCAATGCACAAACAAAAAAAAAGGAGGTCTGAAGCTTTGTGCGGGGGGGTGGCAGCCCCCAGAAGTTTTAGCTTTTTTGAGGTTTTAACCATCTACATTGCACTGACAACTGCACTTTTGACATAAAATAAACAAAAAAATATAATTTTAAAATATTAAAAATTAATATTTAAGCACATGGATCAAAAATAGGCCCAAGGGCCTATGACCTACGTTATATATAGTCGAGCGGGGAACAAAAGTCACGTCCATTTGGCGTAAAAGCCCGTTGTGTACAGCTGCGTACATAAGAGTTGGAGTGAATCTTTTTGTGCTATGGGCCAGCGTAGTCTATTTTATGGCTGCGTTCAAAAATTGGGGTTTTGCGATGATTTATCGTTGCAATATGCTTTTGCCAGGTGGCTTTTTCTGATCCGTCGTCAAGAACGACCGTTTCTGACGTGTGTTGCAATTTTAGGGTTGAAAATTGACACACGAGACGCGGATACACTTGCCGTTAGCAGATCATTATTCAAAGTTCCAAATGGTCGACTGTGGCTAATTTTATTATACAGAAACTATAAATTGGCCGAAAATTGCTAATATGTGTCGTTTTTAGCGTTAAAATAGCAATTAAGGGGGTAATGTCGTTTTCGTGGTTTTTGACAATTCAGTGTAATTTTTGCGCCCACAGAACTCAAGCTAAAGACGGACTACGGCTTCGAAACTTTAACCACATTATCTTTAGGAAAATATCCCCACCCGTTTTTTTCCTTTTCTAAAAATAGTTTGTAGAGTCGGTGTTATGGGCTTTTGAAAATTTTAGAGAAAAGTCAAATTACGCGATTTTCGCACGAAAATGTCATTTTCTCAACGTAGAAACGACTTATCAACTATACCAAAAAAACGGGTGGGGATATTATGTCAGTGCATAACTGCAAAAAGTTTAGTAGTTGTTGGCTGATCTTGAGTTTCATAACTGTGGCGCAAAAATTAGTCAAAAAAACCGCTGATGGGGTGTATTCAAATGATAGCAGCAGTAAGATTGCAAAAGATAATCTGCTTTTAAATATAGTTTTTTAAAGCTAGAAGGTGTAAAAAATGTAAAAAAAGACCGCTAGTTTTTGTTGAGGTTAAGTGCAGTTATGGTAGTTTAAAAAAACACCTAAAAACGCAATTACCCCCTTAAATGCATTTTTAACGTTTTAAAACAAAGAAAACTCATCCCCCGTCCCCAAATTTTTTGTGGCTACGCCACTGCAGATTGGTGTAATAATGCTTCAAAAATTAAAATTAACAAAAAGTGAAAAAATCGTAAAAAATATCATGTATGCAAAAAAATACAAACAGAAAAATACAAACATGTATGCAGCAAAGCAAAAAATAGTATACTTTGTATTTATTTAATTTTGTATTTTTTACCCTAACTATATCTAACTATACAAACATGTGAGACATTAATCAATTAGCACAGAATATGATAATAGACCTGGCATATATATAGGCATGCACAAAGAAAAAGGTATCTAAGCCGAAAAAACATCAACAGAATGGAAAAAACTTGGAGATTTTTTAAATTTTGAAGGTAGAATTTGTCAATTGTGGAGGTATCAGAAACACTTTTGTCAGCTTTTGAAGTTTCGGAAAGGGGGGGGGCTGCGACCCTCTAAGGGGGGGGCTCAAATCGCTAAGGGGGGGGCTGCAGGCCACCCAACCCCCCCCCCAAAATACGCCACTGGTGCAGATTCGGTTGGGGGGGAAAAATTCAAACTAACATTTTTTCAACGTAAAAACATGTTTTTATAGGTTTTCCCATGCGCTGAGTTCATTTTTGGCAGTTTGCAAGCGAAAAAACGTTGATTTTTAGCTTTTTCTAAAAATTCAAATTTTGTCGAAAATCTTGATTTTTCGTCATATTCGGGCTAACTCTCGGCTAACTCTCGAAAAGTAAGACCTGCTCGTTCATTATATCAGTCTGAAATTTTATGAGCAAATATTAACACATAATATATTTTATTCAGCTTTATTTGCTACATATCTTGCTCATTCGGGCCAAAAAATGTTGATTTTTAATTATAAAATTGGCGAAATGAACTTACTTAAAATGAACTTGAAATTCAAAATTTTATAATTTTTTTGCCCAGCAGATGGCTATCAAACCTTTTTTCCCACAAAAAATATCACATTTAAAGGCACAAATACGGCGTTACAATAAATTCAAATGCTTCAAATCCTAATGTCCAAAACTTCTCTTATGCTCAAATGAGCAAAACTAATCCCCGATGGGCAACTTCGGTTTTAAAGTTCAGCTTCATTCATTATTTCACAGTAGCAAATGTCCTTTTATTTGACTATGCAGGAAACTAAGACTGATTTTTTGCTCATCCAACAACTGAGTTTTAATTGTGAGCACTAAGCCTCAAGCCTAAGCCTGAGCTCCTGAGTCTAGAGCGCTAAGCCTAAGCACTAAGCCTAAGTTAAAGCCTGTAGGCCGAATTTGAAAGAAAAACCTGTTAAGAAGACATAAAAAATAACTTTACCACACTGAGAAACCTCAACTCGCTTCATAATTTAAAAAATTTTGCAGATATAGCCCGAATTTTGTATTGAACCCTGCATGTGTTGGTAAATGCTGCTATGAGCTTGGTCCAGGTAGCTTCAGAAAAAGATTTGTAACTTTTTAAAGCCTGAACTGATTTACAAAATTTTTTCAGCATTGAGTAGTCTTAGAAGTTGCTGTTTCAACGGGTAGCAACAGATTTTTGTTTTCATCAAGGATTTTTGCCTAAATTTAATTTTGTGCAAAAAATTCCATGTAAAGTTTAACGAGTTCGATTTCCAGCTAAGGCTTGCATCCTACAGTTCGTAGGAAGCCTATTCGAAAGAGCGTTCAATTTTGACCCCCCCCTGGGTTCGGGGGATATAGGGGGACTCCGATCATTAGTCGAAAAATTTTTTCGACTTATTCGACCCCTAAGGGATTCAACACCAATAATTTCAATTCAAATTTTTATTAAGGGCGACAGCTATTTTGGGGCTAGAGATCAGATTGGGAGCATGGCTCACGATGGGGGTTTCATATTTTTATTAAAATAATGGGGGTACGAAGCGAATTAGGGCCGAAAATAAATTTCCCCCAAACCGAATGTAAACCGTGCAGAGGAATTCTAAATAAACAGAAAGATAGAACACATAAACATACAACAAATAATCCGAAGGGGGGGCGCAAAACCGCTGAGAGGGGGGCCCGGTGCCCCCATTGGCTAGGCCACTGCCCACTGGTATATAAACAAAGAAAGTTAAAGACGTACATTTACAAATAATCAAAATACGTAAACAAATTTTAAAAAACTGAAATGCACAAATCACAGTTGATACATCTAAGTGAAAAATTTGTAAGAAAAATTGAAAAGCTTTGAGTTTGAATAGTGATGATAATGATAATGCTTTGATAAACTCTAAGAGTTTAAATTGGGAAAGCGTAGTTGTTTTACTGATTGTAACCGGTTCCTTACCTGGGCCCTCCTAGCGGTGTGGGGCTCGGGGTTGATCGCCCAGGGGACCGGGAGACCTTTGCCCACTGCCTCCTGGTTGGCTGTGAACCTGCAGTGCGGCCCCACCCTCAATCGTGGAGGCGACATTTGCCCGCACACCAGTCCTCGCTTCTAAGGCGCGCAGTCCAGGGTCGTGGCGCAAATTCCCTGGAGGCGGGCCAGTCGGGACTGGAGGAAACCTTTGTACACTTTCCCTTTGCACCCGATGCCCCTTTCTAAATTCTGATTCCATTCGAACCTGATAGCTATAAGGTGGGTGTAAATTTGCCAGAAAATATAAAGCAATCTAGGAACTAGACGTATGTATGGCTGCCCACAGTAGCAACTCGTTTTTGGTAGGGCGTAGTTAGTGTCTGGCATTTTTTTGAGACGTATAGACCCGAACCCTAACCATTGGTACCCGAAGTCCCGAACCACCGGAACCCGAACTTTGGCGAAATGAAGTGCTATATAGTAATAAAGAAAAATGTCAAAAAAGTGTGGAACAATTAGTCAAAAACCGTTAGTCATGTCATTAGTACAAGAAAATAATTTTTAAATTTAACAATTCATAAAGCAAAAAACCGTTTTAAAGTTTCAAGTTTTATCAATGCCTATTTAACTTTTCCGCTTTGTTTCGATCAAAAAGCACGTGTAGGTGTATGGGGGAATATATATACTTTTGTTTAAAAAGCCGAAATTTGCGGGAAATTTTTTATCGTAAACAGTTTCAATCGTTTAGCTTCCGTAAAACTTCATAAATTGTTTTAAGTTACGTTATATTAGTCCGCCCAACAGGCAAACTCAAATGTATTCTTGCGTGTAACCGCGACAGTTTTTTGCTCATTTTATCTTCGATCTTATAACTCGGAGTAAGGTCTAAGCCAATTCAGAATTCATAGCAAAATCAAATATTCATTTCACCTTATCTCATTACACAGTGCCTGAGTGCCGTTATAATTGCGCTCAAAGTGTTACGAGAACGAGTATTTGTAGTAGGCAACGACCGGAGGTAAAATATCTGCTGAAGCCGGAGCTGGAACCGGAGCCGGATATAAAATGCCGGAGCCGAAGCCGGAGCTGGAGCCGGAGGCAGTGTTTTTTTAAAAATTTCAATTAAGAATGCTTCTACCATGTTTGACCAAATTTTTTGCAATTTTTTCGAAACAGCATTTTCTCAATTTATCAATACAATCCCGGCCCATTTGTATTCAAGTGTCTTTACACACGCATCAGAGCAGAAGTTGGGCACTGGCCACTGCATATCTCACAGTTTGTCATCAACATTGATAAAAGTCAAAAATTTTGTCAAACTGACCAGTATGGCACTATGATGCTCAAAGGCGTAGTCAGGAGGTGGTTCAGAGGGTTCCGTCTCAGTCCCCTTCAGAGTTCAGCCTTAGGAAATTCTCAACAAGGGTATATAGGCCCCAAAAAGCAGATAACTTCTGAAACTATTGCACTTTGCAGAAGATACACTGATGCCAATGTCTGGGGCATCGCCCTCGGGCCCCTTACTCCTGTCATCTACGCCTTGTATCAGCGGCGCAACCAGGAAAACAATCCATTTTAAAAATCACTTTGTGATTTTGTCTTGCAGGAGACTTAAAATGAAGTTTTCGCTATTTTAACACAAAATTTGTGAGATAGCAGCGCATACAAATTGTGCAAACATTGCACTAATTTCGACCTGGGAAATCATCAAAGCCAAATGTCCAATGCACACCAAGTGTAGTAGCTCGTAAGATGGAGGCGGCAACTTCCAAAAATGATCCTATTAGGAAATTGAAATTAAAGAGCGGAACGTAACGGTATAAAATATAAAGACATAATGGTGAGAGGGGTGGTCGCCTACATTAGCAACCGGCAATAATTCATAAGCATTGTAATCGACTAATCGCTTCGTTAACCTTGTCTTGTTTCTCAAAATTTGAACTTTTTGGCAAAGTTTCAACAATGAAAAATTCTCCGGCTCCCGCACTTTCTTCTGCCGGAGCCGGAGCCCCCCGGAGGCTCAAATCCGGCCGGAGCCGGAGCCGGAGCCAGAGCCTTCGTGTCATCGCTAATTGGTAGGTATATAGCCCCTGGACTTAACGTCCGGCTGATCTAGCTCTGGGGATTGGTGCTTATGTTCGTTTAGTAGCACTGGAACGCTTAATATCCGCTAAAAGGGGCTAGCTCGTCAGGCAAATGCCCTTCACGGACCACTTTTAGTCTTGGGACATGCACGTGGTATATACCCGTTTCCCGAACCCGTGGGAACTGGGTAGTATGATTGGTGGACAAAAGCACACAGATATGTAAGCTTAGTCTCTTGTTCAAGCGGATTTCGGGAACCTTGATCGTGGGATTCGAACTGCCAACTTCTCTAACGAAAAGTCGAATGCCCTTACCAACAGGCTATCCCGCAAGGTAATTTTGGTACTAGCTCGTCACTAGCTTGAGCATGAGGCGACAGAAGAGTTGGTTGGAATTCCACTTAGGTAGTGGGCGTTACGTTGGAAATAGTGACAGATAGTGTCGACCTTGCGTTGGTTCAGCACACAAAACATTACTTACAAGTATCTTAAACTGTACTGAAAAGTCCAGCCTGTGCCAGGCACTGTACAGAGATTACAGTTTTTATTTGGAATAATTCGACCAATAGGTAAATGGTTATTATATATACATATATTATGCAATCTAGCTTGGGTTAATATTATCAAACTACAAGCAATTGC
>JASANF010016915.1:0-24062 GCA_030248245.1 Trissonchulus sp. WLG1_4
TGTGGATGCCTGTGGGTGCTTGTTGCCCCTTGGCAAGTGACGTCCCAGCCAATTAAAGCTTTGTGGAGCACCGTAGGGCAGGATTGGTTGTGGATGCCTGTGGGTGCTTGTTGCCCCTTGGCAAGTGACGTCCCAGCCAGTTAAAGCTTTGTGGAGCACCGTAGGGCAGGATAGGTTGTGGTTGTGGATGCCTGTGGGTGCCTTTTGTTGCCCCTTGGCAAGTGACGTCCCAGCCAATTAAAGCTTTGTGGAGCACCGTAGGGCAGGATTGGTTGTGGATGCCTGTGGGTGCTTGTTGCCCCTTGGCAAGTGACGTCCCAGCCAGTTAAAGCTTTGTGGAGCACCGTAGGGCAGGATTGGTTGTGGATGCCTGTGGGTGCTTGTTGCCCCTTGGCAAGTGACGTCCCAGCCAATTAAAGCTTTGTGGAGCACCGTAGGGCAGGATTGGTTGTGGATGCCTGTGGGTGCTTGTTGCCCCTTGGCAAGTGACGTCCCAGCCAATTAAAGCTTTGTGGAGCACCGTAGGGCAGGATTGGTTGTGGATGCCTGTGGGTGCTTGTTGCCCCTTGGCAAGTGACGTCCCAGCCAATTAAAGCTTTGTGGAGCACCGTAGGGCAGGATTGGTTGTGGATGCCTGTGGGTGCTTGTTGCCCCTTGGCAAGTGACGTCCCAGCCAGTTAAAGCTTTTCTTATTTCTACATAAATGATACCAAGAGTACAATGATACCTAATTGCGGCAAACAAGTGACATGGATCATCGCTATTAAGGTCTTTAAATCATGCACCTCATCAATCAAAAAACAACGCTGTTCTCTATTACAACTAGGTACCACAACAAAAAACTATTACTATTATTCACTTTTTGTAAATTTGGGAAAAACACAAAAGTCTTAAGGAGTAGTTGAAACAAAGGTAAGGCAATGTTTGACAAATTTTGCTAATTCCACTGAGACTGCCTTTGAACTTGGAGAAAACAGTACAGTAGGAGGAAGTTGTGTACACCTATTGTATGTAGGATGAAATGAGGGGAGGCAGTGTGGGTCAGACAGGACAGCACCAACCACACCAAGAGCACACTATTGTAGTTGGAGTGTGAGTGATGTGCTCTTGGTGAGAGCAGAGCGTAGACGGATGTGATGTGTGTTGTGAGATTAGCTAGTGTGCTTGTAACCAGCTGTGACGGCTTGTTTGTAAGCACACCTTCCTGTCACCTGCACACCAGTCAGTACAACACTCGCATGGCTAGCACTGCTGCCATACAAACTTCATTCCTATACTGCAACTGAAAAAACAATCGAATAATCCTCCTCACCCAGACCTAGGTAACACACAATTTCATTGGACTGTGCGCCTGCTGCGTTGTGTTGTGACATCGTTCACTTTTCAATTCTAATAATGCTGGCCTACTGAACTAAAAACTCTATTAGCAAGAGTACACTAATAGTATGTATGTACAATGTAGGGATGTATGTACGTAATACGCTAGCGGACTGCTGAAATAGTTTGGTTGGAAATATGGATGCTGCTGGAGTGTGGTTGTGTGTGAAGTGAAGGTTTGTAAGTGAATGGACATAGGAAACAGTGCTGGTGACAACAATGCACTTAGCGCGCACTCAGCCACGCTGCCAATACAGGCCTTCCATAGCGAACACACAACTGGCTGAGCACAAGAAAGTATTTGGCGGGAAAATATGTGTATGGAATATGCTGACTGCAGAGATGGTGGAAAGAGCTCATGGAATGCGTGTGCAAGTGAAGTCGAAATGGAATAGAATATAAATAATAGCACGCTTTGCAATTTCACCATGCAATTGGACGCCCAGCTAAACCAAACCGTGGGATGATGTCTCCAAAACACTGATGATGCGGTCATGAAACATCGGTCGGATGCGTTGGATAGTGAAATGGTACTGGGCGAATCCAACCAACACAAACACCAACCCACCCACCCAAAAAACACACAACCACACCCCCACCCCCAAAAACACCCAACAAAACAAAAAACCCACACCACACCCAAACCCCACACAAACAACAACACCCCACAACACAACACACCCAACAAAAAAACCCAAAAACCACACACAAAACACCCCACAAAAAAAAAACCAACACACACACAACCACACCCCAAAACAACAAAACCACATTGTTTCATTGGAAAACCACTAATTTCCCTGCACACAATGTAATTTTGTAACCCCTTGTAACATACATGACTACACAGTGTGATAGCAATTGTATGCCTTATGTAAGTGATGCATTGGGCTACCTGGCGGGCTGGTGCTAAGCAGGGCTGAGGCCGGCAAAAAGGATCACCAAATAGGGTCACCTGCACACTGCTGGCCTGAAACAGCAGTCCGACAAGCTTCTGTTCAGACAACTGTCGGCTCGGATTAGCAGACGGTATTTAACTTTAGACTATGTCTAAAACGTTCTTTTTGAATAAATAGAACATGCCAATGACAAATGTTGTGTCTTTTGTAGAATCACCTGTTCGACGTAGACTGGGTTTACGTTAAACACGCTTTGCGAATCCCAGCCGTTGTGATTTTGGCAAGGCCTGCAATACTCAAAATGACATGAGGTGGATCTGATTATTGCAATGCTATTTCAGGATCAAGTGCAGTTGGGGGGGAATAGTGGACCTATTTTTTAGAGTAAAGCGCCTTAAGGGAAGCATTTTTTGTAATAGAACCTCTATCCACAAATTCGGATTATCTGAGATATGACCCCTTGAAAACTGCGTTTTCAGTGTTTTTGAAAGTGAACGTAGGCTCAAGTTTGAAGCCAAAGATGGCTATAATCTTATGATGTTCTAAGGCATCGTCTAGGTTTAGCTATAGGGATGGAAGTCTCGGTTTTTTTTCCGAGACCGAGACCGAGACCACGAAACCGAGACTACCGAGACCGAGACCAAATTCCGAGACCGCCAAAACCGAGACTGAGTAATTTTTTGCCATTTTTTTACCTATTGATTTGATGACTTTTTACAAGTTTTTAGGCAAAATTACAAGACAATGGTCAGACGCTTTATGTATACTTATGCACTAACAGCTATATACATCACGGCAATTTTGGTTACATTCCTGGTTCTTTCCTGTTTTTTGTGTGAGTGTGGGACCATGTTTTGCTAAATACTGTGAAGTTTTGACCTCTGTCCCAAAGCAGGCGCAATTTGTCATTGTTCTCGCCAGAAAATAGCAATTTTTAACTATGGCCGAATTTAGTTAAAAATGGCTCCGATTGTATTGGAATCACCAATGTTCTGCTGAAATACACCCGATAGAAAGGTTTTTTTGCTCAAAAATTAGACCTGCGCGCCGTGACGCTCTTTCATTCTTTGCCTGCGGCGTGAGTGGGACCCCCTCAATCTCCTAAGACTAAATTTTAGTTGGGAGTAGAGTCTTCTCTTCTCATCTACCGAACTGCATGTGTCACAGCATAGTTCTCAGTAGTGCGTTTAGTTGACTTTGACACATTTTGTGTTTTTTTGCTAAACTCATCCTAATTGGAAATTACAGTTAACTGTTAAGTATGTGAAGCCACCAATTGGCATAAAAAAGTTGACCAGTCAAACACTAATACTAAAGAATAAAATATAATAATAGTCACACAGACAGACTTGAAAGATAATATGAAATAAAAAACCAAATCATAAACATACATTTTTGTGTGTGTACTGTGTTTACTGATAACTAAACAACCACGGTAAAGTTGTTTTTGGAAAAAAATTGACAATCTCACTGTTTGGTGTGAATTTTTTGTGAAATAAAAACTTCCAAAAAAAATTTCCTGCCAAAAATACAAACCAAAGGGGGGACCACAGGAAAATTTTTCACAGATTTGAAAAACCGATACCGGGTACAAACCGAGACTTTTCGACTACGGAGACCGAGACGGAGACCCAGACCGAGACTGGGCTAGTCTCGGGTTTTGACCAAGACCGAGACCGAGACCGAGACTTCCATCCCTATTTAGCTAGCAGGATTTTCTAGGCTAAGCTGGCAGGATTTTTCCTGAAAATTTCGATTTTTTAGTACCTAAGCCTGAGCCTAAGCCTAAGCCTGACCTGAGCCTAAGCCTAAGCCTGATACTAAGATTAAGCCTAAGTCCCATCCCACACTAAACCTGAGCGTAAGCGTAAGTCCAAGCCTACATTGAGGCCCAGTTTGAATTTGGATCAAAAATTGGACGATTCTGGTGAATTTGACCAATTTTTCGGAAGGAACGGAGTCAACGTGCCTTTGTTTCGATCCTAAAAAGTTGTAAACATTATTCCGACTTCATTTAGACACATTTAGAACGGACAAAACACGGGTTTCCGAAAAAAAACGTTCCTCACTAAGGGTTCAGGTTTCGGAGGGTCATATATCAGAAAATCCAAAAAATGAAATAGGGGTTCTTGAAGCAAAAATGGTTCCACTAGGGTGTTCTACTCAAAAAAATAGATCCACTATTCCCCCCCAACTGCATTTAACCCCAATTTCCTTGGTAAGTGAACTTGTCCTTGTCCTAAGTTCCTAACATTGACGAGCTAGACAGCATCGTGTTAATTTAGCCTATGAATATTTCAAAAAATACTCAAGTTTCTATCAAAAATTTGTTCTGACATAGGCAATAATCTGAAAACACAAAAGGTACGGGACTTAATATATGTACTGACTGATGTTCACAAAGACCAAGAGAATGCATAGTTGCCAGCGCAAACGTTATGAAAATTGTGCGTGGTGCCAATGCGTGCAGATGATCAAACAAAAGTGACTTGTGAACACAATGCATGACTGTGTGCTGAGGACGGGCACCAGCAGGGGGCCGCAACAACGGATTATTACGCAACAGATAGCAAGGCAAGCATTCACTGACAGAGAATGGAATAAAGTGTGTGGTGGCATTGCTAACTCACTAATGCACTCTCTGCCTGTGTGAGTGTATGACAAGGTAATATGCAAATCAGTTGTGTCAACACGCACACGCATTGCCCTGCATTCAGTTGTGTTGTCGCACTCAGCCAGCACTGTCAACAACTGCACTTGGCTTGTCCCCAAAAACTCACAGGAGGGCACTTGACACAGATTCCCAACAACAATGTCAACAATTTGTAAATCACTTGAAAACTCTACACATTTGTTGCGTAATTTAGGAAGTTTACTAAATTTTTCAATACATAGGTAGGATTGGAAAATGGAAGAGCTCCGAAAAGTGATTGGACATCAGCATGTCAACAGTCATCCGTCAGTCAGCCACACATACTGCACACACAAAATAAGTTTTGCGCATTGCAAACGTGAAATTGAATTGCGTCAAGTTGAGAGAGTACATACCTACTGTTGACCCCCGACCCCTGCTTTTACAATTCCCATGCCCCCTCTGAAGTCTCGAGACAGTCTATGTAGTTGCTGGGCACTGTTTTTTAGGAGAAGGTTGTGATTAGCAGTGATAACTTAGCCGCACATACTGTAGTTATTGAGGGGCGAACTTGAAGGCGCTGGTGGCTGTCAGCGGAAATCTGTTCAGGAAATCTAGTGCAGTGTTGTGCAGCGGCTTTTGCGGCATGCGAGCTTATGCAATAGGTAGTTGATATGTACTTGAGTGTGACTCGTGCTAGTAACTACATACTTAGTTGTATACCTTCTGTAATAGTAAATAGTTGGATGTTTGATTAGTCTTGCTAAACATCTCAAATGGCGACGAGGTCGTTTTTTTCTTTG
Organism: Trissonchulus sp. WLG1_4; assembly: GCA_030248245.1. Classification (NCBI taxonomy): domain Eukaryota; kingdom Metazoa; phylum Nematoda; class Enoplea; order Enoplida; family Ironidae; genus Trissonchulus; species Trissonchulus sp. WLG1_4. The sequence goes on from JASANF010016915.1 coordinate 5,712, forward strand.
GATCCTTTTTCCCCTGCCAGGGAAAAATGGGAGGATTACGTCGAACGCTTTGAAATGTTCCTGTTGGTCAACGATATTGACAACGATGACAAAAAGCGAGCGAGTTTCTGACTGCCCTTGGTTCGGAAAATTACAATTTATTAAAGAGTTTGGTCTGTCCTCTGAAACCGACCGAGGTGACCTTGGAACGCTTGATGGATGTCATGAAAACGCATTTTCAGCCAAAGGTGAATATTATTGCGGGGCGTTATAAATTCCACAGTACTAAGCGAAGTGACAGCGAGACTGTGACTAACTTGATCGCACGGCTTCGAGCCAGAGCTGAGTTTTGCGAATTCACGGATCTAGACGATTCCTTGCGTGATCGCTTAGTATGCGAAATTAATTCTGAAGTGGTTCAGCGGCGTCTTCTTGCTGAATGCGAACTGACGCTACAGAAAGCGATTGACATTGCTACAGGAATGGAATCAGCGCATAAGGAAGCTAAAAAAATTAGTTCCGGCTTAGATGTCCATTTTGTATCGGAAGATGCCAATCGCGTTTTGACGTCAAATAATCGTCGTCATACTGCAAAAAAACTGCCAGGGTCTTGTGGACGCTGTGGTAAACTGGACCAGTGGGTCCCAGCTGTCTGTTCATTAATGCTACGTGGGTAGATGTCGCGTGTAAGCGTGCACGGCGCACAAGACTTTACCCCCCCCCACAACTAGGCGCTATTTGCGCTATTATAGTGTCCAGCTCAAAAACGCCCCAACCCCCCCCCCGCTATTTGCGCTATACACGCTACGACAGGTACCTCCCTCCACCCTCCCACTCCCTCCTCCCCTCCACGAATGAATGAATGAATAGAGCACCATCTGGTGCTATAAGCGCTTTTTTTAAGCCTTCGAAAAAATAGCGCTTGTAGCACTTTGATGCGCTATCGTTTTGCTATACGCGCTACTTTTTATATCATCGACAAGAAGACACACACCAAAATTTAAAAATAATTTAAAAAATTTTTTTATTGAGGAACGTAGTAAAAAGTACAAAAATTTTCAATACATTAGCCAACAGCACAAAATAGCGCCTAAATAGCGCAAGTAGCACCCTCAGGTGCTATAAAGCGCTATTTTTTAAGCCGACGAAAAAAATAGAGCTTAAAGCACTTTGAAGCGCTATCGTTGTGGTATATGCGCTATTTTTTTTATATCCTCGACCAGAACACAAACAAAAATTTAAAAATAATTTTAAAATTATTCTAATTTATTGAGGGACCGTATACTTACTAAAAAATGCAAAACTTTTCAACAAATTAGCCAATAGCACAAAATAGCGCCTAAATAGCGCAAATAGCACCCTCGGGTGCTATAAGCGCTATTTTTAAGCCTATGAAAAAATAGCGCTTATAGCAGTTTAATGCGCTATCGTTTTGCTATACGCGCTACTTTTTATATCATCGACCAGAAGACACACCAAAATTTAAAAATAATTTAAAAAATTTTTTTATTGAGGAACGTAGTAAAAAGTACAAAAATTTTCAACATATTAGCCAACAGCACAAAATAGCGCCTAAATAGCGCAAATAGCACCCTCAGATGCTATAAAGCGCTATTTTTTAAGACTACGAACAAAATAGAGCTTAAAGCACTTTGAAGCGCTATCGTTGTGCTATATGCGCTATTTTTTTATATCCTCGACCAGAACACAGACAAAAATTTAAAAATAATTTTAAAATTATTCTAATTTATTGAGGGACCGTATACTTACTAAAAAGTACAAAAATTTACAATAAGTTATCCAGTAGCACAAAATAGCGCCTAAATAGCGCAAATAGCACCCTCAGGTGCCATAAGCGCTATCTAAGATCAGCATCACTATTTAAAAGGAAATTAACACAAACACCAATAGGCAAGCATAGCTCAGTTGGTAGAGCGTTAATCTAGCAATCTAGCAATGGGTGGTTCAAATCCTCAAATTCAAATCATTTTTCTGTAGAAGTTTCATCCATAATCAAAAAAATAGCACATATAGCACCTTCAATAGCGCAAATAGCGCATATAGCACCTTCAATAGCGCATATAGCGCAAATAGCGCATATAGCACTCCCAAAAAGCGCTATAGCGCAAATAGCGCATATAGCAACTTCGATAACGCATATAGCGCAAATAGCGCATATAGCACTCCCAAAAAGCGCTATAGCGCAAATAGCGCATATAGCACCCCCAAAAAGCGTTATAGCACAAATAGCTCATATAGCACCTTCGATAGCGCATATAGCACAAATAGCGCATATAGCACCTTCAAAAAGCGCTGTAGCGCAAATAGCGCATATAGCACCTTCGATAGCGCATATAGCGCAAATAGCGCATATAGCAAATTCCAAAGCGCTTATAGCGCATATAGCGCATAAAAAAAGCGCTATAGCACAAAAAGTGCTATTTCGATTTCGCTTACACGCGTTCGTTACCGCTACGTGCCGTAAATGTTCTGAAGTTGGACACAATTCAGCTGTGTGTCGCAGCACTAAAAAAGGGATTTTAATGGGTTTAAAAACTCTAACAAACGACAGAACGTTAACTGTGTGGAATCTGAACCTGACGTTACTAACGCTAATCGTATTTATTATATTAGTTCTGTTTACATTTCTACAGACCATATCATTGTGCACCCAAGTATTACTGGTACTGTACTGTCAATGGAGGTTGATACAGGTACAGAGCGAACTGTTTTACCTAAAAACTTGAGTTCAGAGCTGTTCCCTGCTTCTGTACTGACGCCCAGTTCAGTTCACCTGAAGGGCTACGGTGGTACTGAAATTGAGGTCTGTGGGGAGTTAAAAACTACTGTAGAACTTAACGGCCGCAAGTTGAACAATAACTTTATTGTGGCTAATGTTCACGGTCCAGCATTACTTGGGCGTGATTTGCTGCCCTTACTCAATATTTCAATTTCGCATTTAGACGATGAATTGTCGAAACAGAGTCCTGATGTCGCTTTTCTATTGCATAAATTTTACAGTTTACATTTAAGGTTTACACCAGGACTAGGTCACTTTGTCGGTGTGCCTCCTGTCAAACTGCAACTCAAAAAAACTGAAAGGCCAGTTTTCAATAAACGACGGCCAATTCCGTACTCTCTGCGTTCCAAAGTTGAAGAAGAACTCAACAATTTGTGTCACAAGCAAGTTCTCAAACCGGTGACACACTCAGATTTTCCTGCTCCAGTTGTGCCGGTCGTCAAACCCAATGGCATGATTCGGTTATGTGGCGATTACAGCATGTCTGTTTATGCGTGTTAAAACACAGCGCATAAATTCTTCAAATGGCTGGCCTTGTCTTTGCCAGTCACGCATATATCATCCAAGAAAACGGCTACTCCAGGCAGCTTTCTTAAAAATTTCTCCATGGTCAACTGGAACGCTGCCGCAGCTGAAGTTAAGCCAAGTTAAGTTAAGTTAAAAGTAAGCTTGCGCCATGTCTAACTTTGTGAAAAATTCTCCACCTTTTAGCTTCTGCATCAGTTTTAGAAATTTCGGCAGAGCGACGGGTTGACAAACACGCTGTAATCGCCGCATAACCGAATCTTGCCATTTGTTTTGACAACCGGCACAACTGGAGCAGCAAAATCTGAGTGAGTCACCGGTTCGATAACTTGCTTGTCATACAAACCTTTGAGTTCTTCTTCAACTTTGGAACGCAGAGAGTACGGAATCGGCCGTGGTTTATTGAAAACCGGCCTAGCAGTTTCTTTGACTTGTAGTTTGACAGGAAGCACAACAACTATGTGACCTAGTCCTGGTGTAAACAAATCGGACAATTCATGCAATAAGGAAGCAAAATCAGGACTCGGTTTTCACAATTCATCGTCTAAATGCGAAATTGAAATATTAAGTAAGGGTAGCAAATCACGCCCAAGTAATGCTGGTCCGTGAACCTTAGCCACAATCAAGTTTTGGTCCAACATGTGGCCGTTAAGTTCTACAGTACCTTTTAACTCGCCGCACACCTCAGTTTCAGTGCCACCGTAACCCTTCAGGTGGACTGAACTGGGCGTCAATACAGAAGCAGGGAACAGCTCTGCACTCAAGTTTTTAGGTAAAACAGTTCGCCCTGCAGCTGTATATCAACCTCCATTGACACTACAGTACCATTAATACTGTGTGCACAATGATAGGGTCTGTAGAAATGGAAACAAACAGAACGAATATAATAAATAGGAATAGCGTTAGTAACGTCAGGTTTAGATTCCACACAGTTAACGTTCTGTCGTTTGTTAGAGTTTTTAAACCCATTAAAATTCATTTTTTAGTGCTGCGACACACAGCTGAAATGTGACCAACTTTAGAACTTTTACGGCACGTAGTATTAATAAACGCACAGCTGGGGCCCGCTGGTCCGGTTTACCACAGCGTCGACAAGACCCTGACAGTTTTTTTGCAGTATAACGACGATTATTTGACGTCCAAACGCTATTGGCATCTTCCGATACAAAATGGACATCTAAGCCGGAACTAATTTTTTTAGCTTCCTTATGCGCTGATTCCATTCCCGTAACAATGTCAATCGCTTTCTTTAGCGTCAGTCGCATTCAGCAAGAAGACGCCGCTGAACCGCTTCAGAATTAATTTCGCATACTAAACGATCACGCAAGGAATCGTCTAGATCCGTGAATTCGCAAAACTGAGCTCTGGCTCGAAGCCGTGCGATAAAGTTAGCCACAGTTTCGCTGTCACTTCGATTAGTATTGTGGAATTTATAACGCCCCGCAGTAAAGTTCACCTTTGGCTGAAAATGCGTTTTAATGACATCCATCAGGCGTTCCAAGGTCACCTCGGTCGGTTTCAGAGGACAGAACAAACTCTTTAATAAACTGTGATTTTCCGAACCAAAGGCAGTCAAAAATGTCGCTCGCTTTTTGTTCTCGTTATCAATATCGTTGGCGAACAGGAACATTTCAAAGCGTTCGACGCAATCCTTCCTTTTTTCCCTGGCAGGGGAAAAAGGATCCAAAGAAAAAAACAACCTCGTCGCCATTTGAGATGTTTAGTAAGACTAATCTAACATCGAACTGTCTACTATTACGGTATTACAGTATAACTAAGTAGTTACTAGCACGAGTCACACTCAAGTACATATCAGGTTTCTTGGATGATATATATGTGACCGGTAAAAACAAAGCTTGCCATTTGAAGAATTTATGCGCTGTGTTTAAAGCTTGTCGCAAACACGGAATTAAGCTTGGATTGCAAAATGTCATTTTTTTAGCCTTGTGTCAGTTATCTTGGACACGTTTTGGATGCAGAAGTAATTCGTCCTCCGGAAAAGATCGCAGCTCTGTCAAACCTTTCAACTCCGAAAAATGTAGCTGAACTGATGTTTTTTTGGGTCTGGCTAACTATTATTCAGGTTTCATTCCCAATTTTTCTGCGATAACGTTGAATCGTTTACGTCACAAAAATGTGAACTGGTTCTGGTCTGCAGAATGCGAGTCTGCATTTCGCGAATTAAAGACTGGACTGCAAAATCGCGCAGTTATTGTACCGTAAGTGCTTGCTTCCTTGCTTGCTAGCTGCCTCCTTGCTATTGATCTTGGCTTGCGATGCCAATCCGGTAGGCGTCAGCGCTGTGCTTTCGCATCGTCTACCGGACGGTTCTGAGAGGCCAGTTGCGTATGCCTCCGTACATTGAACAAAGCGGAAAAGTTGTATTCGCAGATAGAAAAGGAAGGACTAGCTATTATTTTTGGTATTCCGAAGTTTCACGAGTAATTTTACGGTCGTTCTTCTTATCTGTTGACTGATCAGAAACCGCTTGTCCATACTTTTAACCCTAAAGCAGCGAGTCCACTGGCGATGGGTCGACTACAACGTTGGGCTCTGAAGTTGAAAGCACACCAGTCTGAGTATAACATCGGTTTTCGTCCGACTGATCTACACTGCAATGCAGACGCGTTCTTTCTACTTCCGATTTCAGGCAGTCCTTTCAAGGAAGAAACCTGCAGTGATGTGTTTAGTTTGTTGGCCGAGAAGTGTGAAGAGCATGCCTGCAGTTTGGAAAAGATTGCTTTCGAAACCCAAAATGATCCGTTGCTAAACAGCATACAACTGGCAACGGTAAACGGTTGGTCAAAAACATTGTTGAGTGACCAGACTGCGCTACCATATGCTCGCAGTCGATTAGATTTTACAATTAATTCTGGTTGCTTATTTCTCGGAGATCGAGTCGTAATTCCGCCAAGTCTCCGAACTAGTTTCCTGGAATTATTGCATGTTTCTCACCCAGAAATTGTTTGCATGAAATTGCTAGCACGTCGTCACATTTGGTGGCCCAATCTGGATAAAAAATCGAGACATTGTCAAAGTCCTGTAGTAACTGCCGGCAGGTCTCAAAGATGCCAACGAAAGAAATTGAAGCAAAGTGGCAAGTTTCGTCAACACCGTGGAATCGCGTTCACGCGGATTTTGCTGGATCTTTTTGTTGGAAAATGTGGTTAATTATTGTTGACAGTTATTCACATTGGGCAGAAGTTTTGGAAATTATTTCAACAACTTCTGGGAACACTATTACAGACAACGGCCCGCAATTAGCTTCACGGGAATTTGCCTATTTTTGCAGCGAAAACGGCATTCGACATCTGTTTTCTGCCTTCCTCCAACGGTATCGCGGAACGGTTTGTACAGACTTTTAAACAAGCCATCCGCGCAGCTAATCCAACAGCTACTGAGCTCGCCAAAGCTGTTCATAGATTTTTGCTGTCTTATCGTTCGACCTCACATACCTTCACTGGTGAAACCCCAGCCAAATTGTTTCTTGTCCGCGAATTAACTACAAAATGTCCTTTTTTGCATCCCGACAAACCAGTTATCGCAAACAATCAGCCGAAGCGCTAATTTGCACCTAGAGAAAAAGCGTAGATTCGCTGGTATCGCCCGAGTTTGAAATGGTTACCTGGCACTGTAAAAAGAAAGTAGGCAATTTAATGTACCAAGTTACACTGCCTTCAGGTGATACTTGTACGCGTCATGCGGATCAGTTACACATAGCTACTGCTGCTGCAAAAGGAAATAGATCAACAACTGAAGCCTGTGCTGAATCTGGTACAGAGTTTGATGGTTGTGAATTTAGACGAATCGAAAGACCACAGCCAAACAACGAAATGAATGAAGCTGATCCACAAGGAGAAAATCGAGAGAATGAAAACAGAGCCGAAAAACCAGTACCTGTTGCACCAAACCAACCAATTGCAGCTCAACCTACTGCGACTAGAAAATCAAGTCGAGTATCTCGTCCACCCATGAAGTGGAACCCGCACACACAATTAAGACTTTTAAAAAGGGGGTGTTGATATGTACATACTTGAGTGTGACTCGTGCTAGTAACTACTTAATTGTATACCTTCTGTAACAGTAAATAGTTGGATGTTTGATTAGTCTTGGTAAACATCTCAATAATACACTTGCAAAAATACATAACGGGGCGGAGCGATTCACACTCCACAGATCCACGCCAACTCCGCGTCCATCCGCCGACGTGCTGATGACAACTGCTCTTAGGGAGGCCTGGTTCACACAGGCTTACATTTTAAGTAAAAATTATGGTTACTCAATGTACTTTTTCTTTAAGTAAAGCCCGGTTCATATATACTCGTCCTGAAGGACAGTCTCTGTCCTTAAGGTTTGTCCCTATTCTTATAAAAAAATGATTCATAGGTAAGGCAGCTCGTTGCCGCACCTACGAATGGCCCAAGCGGGAACGGCAGGTCCCAGCTTTAGGGGAGAGTCATCCCTCGCCCTTAGCCTTAACCAAACCGCCAGCGGGGCTTCCAGGTATGATGAGCGGGGTCTTCCGTACGGGCCGGGGTTGCCGGACACCAACGAGAAAAGGGGCTTACCTACTCTACGGGGCTAGCGCAGTAGGCGCAGATCACAGAATTAGTGCCGCCCGCTAAGCCTGAATGGGCTTCCCAGCAGTTGAGCATGGTGGGGCAGTTCACGGCGCATACGGAACGCAGGGGTGGCAGGGCCTCTCTAGGCCGATACTGCCCGGGGAGCACAGCAAATACTACGCGGCAGGGCTCTACGCCAAAACTGCGCAAGAGCGAAGACGAACGATAAATAGAATTTAACAAGTTTAATGTAAATAACAAATGAAGTAGACAGGGGCCAATTTGGCGTAAGACAGTAAGAATACAATGGGGAAAACAGACACACAACCAAGCCGCCACACAGGGCCCAACGCACTACTCAACTGACAATAATTCTAGCAGCTACCGTACAACAGGCCAGACCAAACGCACACGCACAGATGAGATGTCAATACTATGAGCGTGTATTCATAAATGTGAGTGTTAAAAGGTAAGTGGAATGTGAATAAGGGAGTAAGGGAGGGTCTCCCAAGTGAAGCCTTACACATACTTCCAAAGTGTTCTTTACCTTTTCCCTGTCCCTATGCTGCGATTAATTTATACTAGTTCCTAAACAGCTAAAAAATGTCCTTAAGCAGCCATAAGAACTGTCCTTGTGTCCCTAAGCAATGTTGAACAATATTCGACTTTTTCCTTGTCCCTACGGACACCAGCCAATCATAAATGAGCAGCCTCTGCACGTGAATCCAAGAATAGCCAATCACACGCTTGTAGGCTTCCTAGAGAAAAAATTGTGCGAGTTTATGTCGTGTTATTAATCTTATCGTACTTTTGTGTTTTTCAGAATTTTTTTTGCATGAAAACAATTTCCTTTTAAACACCCGTAAAACTCTTAAAACTACAAAAAGTTTATATAATTCTTGTGTCTTGAATGTTTCCTGTTAGGCGAAAGGTATACTTTTTGCTTCTCAAGCGGCCCACCACAGATCGAATTCTGTATTTTGAAACAATTGAAATTTCTTTTTTTCTATTAGCAATTTGTTTGAAAAACATTTTGAGGCCCTTTTAACGAAACGCAATTGAGCCATAAAGTTTGAGCTTTAGTTCATGTGAATAAGACTGTTCCCTTGTCCTTAAGAAGTATGAGTCAATCACCCTTTAGGGCAAGGACATTCCCTATGGACCTTAGGGACATTTCATAAGGACAGGGACAGTGCCTAAGGGCACAGGGACAAGGACAAAGCTTGGGGACAGGGTCAACGCTTAATGGGGGGGGGCTACCCAGGTCAAAAATCAAAGTTCTCCAATTTTGCTCATTTTCACATATGTTACTTCCCCAAAGCACCCCAACCTCAGATAAGAACAATTAAGCCTGAAGGTGTAGTTTTGGTTTAGTGCGTTTGTCAGTGTATTATTTACATAGGCAAAACTACGCAAAAAAGCCTAAAAGTAGCTCTTAGTTGGATAGTTCTAACCGAAACCACATCAAGCCGATCAAGCTGAAACTTGGCATAGTAGCAGCTCACATGGATGCACAAAATTGTGTGATCCGGACTTTCTGTATGTATTTTCAATTCCAAAATCCAGGGCGAAATGTGAAAAGTGGCCGTTTTTCGGGTCCGCCAAATTTGAGTGATTTTAGGTTTTTTCGTCACTGGTCAGGACATAGGCAAAAATTTTAAAAAATGGATCATCGATGTTGAGATAATAACATTAGGCTATCGAATCATGTAAAAATCAGCTTCGTCAGTATTAACAAAAATTTCGAGTAAAGGAACGCTTTGTGAGCAACAAAAAGTTTTTTTGCGCCTATGATTTACCTACACGTAAAAAATTGTCAAAAGCATTGGTTTCAGTTTGTTATATCTGCGATGCGCCTTCCCTCGGGCTACATTGTGTGCAAATTTGAAACGAAACCTAAAATTCGGAGAACCTAAAATTTTCACTTATACAGGTAGCCCCCCCCCTTAAGGACGAGTATGAACCAGGCTTAAAAGTAGAGATCGATTCGACTTTTTACTGAATATTTTAGCCAGTCAGAATACTTTGGCAATCTCTGACTATTGAGCTTCATAATAAAAAGTACTACCAACTAACGAGCAAAAAGTAGGTGTAAAGTAAAAAGTAGCTCTATGTGAGCCATGCCGCGCCCGCGCCTTAGTGCGTGAAGCATTACTTTGGCTCAGTCAGGCTTGCAAGTAGATGGTGATGATGTTCCTGACGGCGGCAGAGTAGAGCATGTATGCACTCTGGATGATAGCAGTTGGGGGATTGCAGTGGTTAGTGTTGGAGGCAGACATAGCAATGACCCCGCCACAATGCACTAATGCATTGTAACGAGTTGTGCTGAATATACTAATGTGTGAGTGTAATGTGACGGATGAGTGGTCACAGAATAGAGATCCCAATGCAAACGAGAGTGTAGCAGAGGTGCTGTGACAGAGTGTACGTTCCACACAATCAACCAGCATTTATGCAACACCAAGCATAAAGTCTAAATGTTAAAGTATACAAGATCAAGATCAATCTATAACTAAAAGGAATAATACGGAAAGCTGACTTCTTTACCTGTAACACACACAAGCTTTTCATAAAACACGGTACAAACACATAGAACAACTGACAAAGCTTGTCGCTGTTTGCTGGGTAGTTTCTTTTTCTGAACAGACCAACGCCCTCACGCTTCTGTGCTGAAATACAATCTTAGTTAGAATGCTTAAAATTATTATTTGGTCTATAACAAGTCTATCTAGGGTAAAACGGGGCAATATGAGCTATTTATAAAGTGTGAGTAGACTTCGCTATGCCTTTGGCTTAGAGATAATTGGTGTAGCCACGAATTTTGACGACGGTCGGTTGGCTTTTTCCCGGCGGGTTGAGTCTGTTTTCTATATTGCCCAAATTCTGTATATCTGCCCCATGTTGTGTTTATTTCATCAATAAAGGTATTATATTCGGTTTTTCTGTGTTTTCCTGATGTTTTTAGGCTTCTGTTTATAGTTTTACGTATTTTCATGGGTTTAGGGTAGTTTTTGGGTAGTGAGCGAGCTAAGGCCCTATCTTTTAGCCTAGGACGGAGACACTTCGGTTCGGACTTGGAATCTAGATCATAAGAACTTCACATGGCGAGGCTGCCAGTCCGAATGTCGACGTCCGAGGCTGAAAAATAGGGCCTCAGTACCTATTTTTCCGGAAAAAGCCCCCCCCCCCTAGGCGTTATGCTGCCCAAATTTTTCTGAAATCTCAGACTTTGTTCTAATTCCTGTGTGTAAAATTTTCCTGTGATTTTTGGAGTGTAATTCAGCCAAAATTTTCCCAAAATTGCGTCTAAATTCACATGAGCCTAACCAGATCTCCCCCTCGTCGTAGTTCTGTTTCGGAAGTCCCTTTTCGTCACGAAACGGAAGAATTGTCAATTGCAGAGCGGGTCAGAAATAAGAATAAAGAAAAACACGGCTCAGTTCCAATTTTAGACGCAGTTTTGCAACCACCTACCCTCCCCAAGCCTGTGGAAATTCCAAAAGTCGAAAAAGTAGACCCCGAATTTTTGGGCTTAGGCTCTCAGTTTTCGGAAGGAGAGGAAGAAGAATATAAGAAACCCCTCCCCAACGACCTGAAAATGAATTTTCAGGAATTTTCACGCCGTGATTACATCGCAGCGTTCAAAAACCTCCCCCCTTTTCAGGGCACCGGGACAACGACCAAAGTTTCGAACTTTGTTCGAAATTTTGAATCGTTGGCCCGCATCAATGGCGTTCCAGAGAACGCCTGGCTGCCGCTCATGTCCAACTGTCTGGGGGATAAAGTTTTGACGCAGATCGGCGAACTGGGGATGCCCGATTCTTACGAGGGACTTAAAGCCCTCCTTTTCCGAATTTATGAGCCTTTCCCCACTACAAAAGAACAGTGGGCAGAACGTTTCTTCACCCGTTACCAGCGCCCGGCGGAAAATTCGCACACGTACATCACCGAACTCCAGCTTCTGACGGCCAAAGCCTTTAGTTCTGAATCGGAAAATATGCGCTCCAAGCGCATTATTGAGCAATTGAAAAAAGGCCTGAAACCAGAGCTGCGAGGAAAAGTTATCCCTGTTTTGGCGGATGCTAAAAATTGGACCGGGACTGGTGCTGAAATCCTAAATCGAGCTTTGGAAATTATAACGGGTGTCGAAAAAGACATGTTGGGCATGGAGCAATACGCTGCAGTAGCAGCTCAACCCGGTCATGCTGACCAGGAAAAAGGGAGTACGCCGACAGTATTGTCCACGACTTCCCCAAATTTTTCAGGTCTGGACGTGGCCTCACCGGCAAAACCAACCACCGAAAATCCAGACTTCGGCCAAATTCTCAAATTGCACCAAAATCTGATTCAGCAGGTCCAAACTTTGACCCAAAAAGTTGATGCATTGACTGCAGGAGTGGCCTACGAGCACTCAGCACCTCCCCAAACCCCGCCCCAACCGTTGTTTCAGGCACCCCAAATGTGCCAGTCTTTTCCACCAGACTCGGCATATTTTATGGGCATCCCGGAAAATTACCAACGCCCACCCCTACCCCTCTGTGGGATATGTCGGCGCAGAGGCCATCTCACTCGGGATTGCTTTTACAACCAAAACCGAATGCGAGGGATGCCATTCCCCTCCCAGAGACCCCCACGATTCATGGGTTCAAACCCCAGATTTCAGAATTTACGGTTCGAAAATTTCAATCCCCGGTATGGGAACCCTAATCCCCGGTTTGGGCAACACCCTAGATTTGGGAACCAACAGGTACGCTATAACAGCCCTGGCCCACGATTTTCTGGCCCTAATTTTCGAACTTTTCAGAGCGAACGGGGAGCTCGAGGTCCAACCGAAAATTTTCGTTAGTGGGGGAGAGAGAGTCCCGGCTGTCCCCCGACCCCCCAAACCCTATTGGTGCTGATGTGACTCGGGACAAAATTAATAATTTGGGTTCAGCAACAGAGCAGAATGAGGTCAGCAAGGGGGATAGTCGAGACAGTATAGTTCAGGTATCCAGTACCGTAGCTAACCCATCTGCCTCTCAAGATTCTAATTTGTCTCAAAAGCCAGAAAATTCGCGAAATTCAGAACCTAACCAAAATTTTCTAAATTTGCAAGAGACTGAACCCGAATTATACGACCATTCCTGTAGCGATACCGCTGTGAAAACAGTCGTGTATAATTCGAATTTGACTAATGAACAAAAATGGAAACTGTTCAGAATGTTCCAAAGTGAACAGGTGCAATCGGGGAATGTTTCAGATCAGCACGTAGTACTGACCGTAGGGAACCCCACCCCCTTTAACTGTTATCAGTTCCAGGACCCATGCAGTCCCGGCACCAATCAACCATGGCAGTTCAGGTACAGTTCCGTAGTACAGCCACAGTACCAACCCCTGCTACAGAATCAGTATTTTCATCGAACGAAGCAGGGATGGAACGAGCCAGAATTTTGGAAAGGTAATGGTGACTGTAGGCATTATGGATACGGTCCCTCGAACGGGAATCCTTGGACTACGTACGGTGTGAATGTGGAACGTAGTTACAGTACCCCAAGGGCGTACCCTACGCAGAATTCGGTATTGCGGACTAAAACCTACCGCAATTCTTTTGATGGCTCGTGCTCAAAACCAAAAACGTTTGAGTATATACCTACGTCGAATCGGTTTGCGGTGCTGTCTGATTTTTCATTTCCAAATTTGAACCGGCAAAATGCCAATTTTCAGCTATATTGTGGAGCAGAGGAGGGTCCAAACCCTCTGGAAATTCCCCGCAAACGCAAAAATAAGCGAAAACGGCACAAAAACACCGCCCGAACCAAACTTTCTGAACAGTTTCGCCCTACCCTGGGTACGCGAGTGAATGACGTACGTAATTTACGTAAGTGTGAAGCGCTACCTAAGAATGATGTGAGGCAGCTACAGAGGGGATCTTCTGTGACGGCCCAGGGGGACGCGACGGTATCGTCCAGCCCACCCACTGTATATGGACCTAAAGTCACAGTGATCTCCGGGAAAACCTCAAAATTTGGCATTACTACGAAATCTGCACTAGCACAGAATAGTTTATCTAAAGCTATCGAAAACACCGATCCTTTTGTGCAAATGCTGGCCAATCCTAGTAGAATTTTGGAAAGACAAAATGGGGAAACTGGGGAGAAAACCCCTAAGGAACCACGAAATTCCTACCTACCCCCACCCCAAAGGTCACAACCTGTTGTGGCTGTCCTCACGCAACAGGACAAACTAGCGACAGAACTGCAACGTATAGATACGTATTTTGTGGGCCCTAGGACTAGGATATCGCGCGGACGTGCGTGTGTAGTTGTAGTTGGCGTAGCAGATTTGTCAGTTTTTGCATTGCTAGATACTGGGGCTTCTCATTCTATAATGTCAGCAGATTTGTACGAAGTGCTCAAAGAAAAGCACCATTTTGAGAAAATTTTGAAGCCTTCAGCCCCATATGCAGTACTAGCAAATAATCAGCCAATGCAATATTTAGTATCTGTCCAAGCAAAATTACGGTTCAAGGACCATGAGTTTACATACGTATGTAATGTGACACAGGCATGTCCATATGATCTGGTCCTAGGAATCGATTTTCTATCTGAAAATTCTTGGACACTGCAGCTAGCCACGCACACAGTTACGAATTCTTTCGGAGTAGCGGAAATGCTTTTCCCGCACGAAATTGTAACCATCTTAGAAGCAATACGTATGGCTAATAGTAACGAAGCGTGTTTAGCCTTGTGTGACGACATAGAATTGGCACCAAATAGCGAAAATTTAATACCAGTAACCTTGATAAAGGAGTATATACCTGTAACGGCAGTATTAGATGGGCAAAACGAATTTGAAAGTAAAATTTTTGATGAAACTGCAGTATGCCTACAGGTGGAACCAGAAACTCTTTTTATGGAAGGGAAACAGGAGTTATTGGACGAAAAAGGTATTTATATACCTGGTGGCCTAATCTATGACGTGACACAACAGCTACACGTACGAGTATATAATTTAGCGGACGAATGCGTAAAGCTTCGAAATGGTAGTATCCTAGCTAAAGCCTGTTTGGTTAGACCCAAATCGGCAAATGGAGTCCTAGTCTATTGCGAACCCGAGTGTAGGGAATGCTACCTAACTGAGAATATGAAAGCTTTAGCCAGAACTAGGCAATTAGTAGCACAGGTACAACAGGAGAATATGCCCCAAGGAGAACGACAACAGTATAGTTCACATCTCCCAAGTGAAGAGGATAAATGGGAGCATATTCTCCTACAGTCTAGAGTCGATCCGTACGGTAGTACCTACGCTAATAATGGTGAATATGATGTGATCGATGAAATTGATCCTAGTGTACGTACGAACCAGGATAATTTCTTAGATATGCAGCAGGATAGACAGCAAGAAAAGAATTTGCCTAGTTGGGATTGTGACCCGGTTGACCCGACTTTACTATCTGACGAAGAAGTGCTAAAAGGGTTGGATTTGGAAAATTGTGATCTCCCCCCTAAAACAAAACAAACCCTAGCTAAATTAGCGTGCAAATACAAAGAAGTATTTGCTACCCCAGAAAATATGGGTAGATGCAAAAAGGGTTTTCATGTCATTAATACGGGGAGTAATGGTCCAGTAACTTCAGCACCGTTTCGTACGAATCCATCCGATAAGCAAGAAATTGAGAAGCATATAAAAACTATGCTGGACCAAGGGGTTTGTGAAAAATCGACTAGTCCGTGGTCTTCACCTTGTATGTTAGTTGCAAAAAAAGATGGCACGACTCGATTCGTCATTGACTATAGGCGACTGAACGAAATAACTAAGAAAGACCGTTACCCCTTACCTAAGATCGACGAAATTTTAGACTCACTCAAACATGGCAAATTCTATTCGACGCTGGATCTTGCTTCAGGTTATTGGCAGGTGGAGATGTACCCTCCACATCGGGAGAAAACCGCGTTTATCTCGCATATGGGCTTATTCCAAATGAACGTAATGCCGTTCGGCTTAACCAATGCCCCGGCAACTTTTCAGCGAATTATGGAATCTATTATCACGGAATGCCCTGTGTATATAGATGATATTTTGGTTCCTTCCCCCGATGAGGAACACCACTTGCAAATGATTGAAATTATATTCCGGAAATTGTTAGCAAACGGCCTCCGCTTGAAGCTTAAGAAGTGCACTTTTGGTAGACGTAAAGTAGAATACCTAGGTCATATATTGTCGGAACAAGGTATAGCGGTAGACCCTAAAAAGGTCGAAGCAGTACGTAGATTTCCGGTACCTAAGAATACTACTCAATTGCGTTCGTTTCTTGGCCTAGCTAATTACTATCGACGGTTTATTGAAAATTTTTCGGCAAAGGCCGCTCCCTTGAATAAGCTCCTGACTAAGGATATGAAATTCATATGGTCGGAGCAATGCCAAGACGCTTTTGAGGCTCTACGTAAACTACTTACGGAGGCACCAGTGCTTATTTTTCCGGATTGGGAACGACGCTTTGTGCTATGTACCGACGCTAGTTACGTAGGATTAGGAGCAGTGTTAGAACAGGAGTACGAAGGTCAGAGACGCCCAGTAGCCTATGCTAGTCGTAGCTTAACCAAAGCCGAAGCTAGATATTCAGTTACTGACTTAGAAGGTAGTGCAGTTATCTGGGCGTGTCGATACTTTCGACATTACTTGTCTAACGCTGAGTTTACCCTAGTCACTGATCACGAGGCACTAAAAGTGTTGTTCGGCAATGTACGGGGACTAGGCAGTGGACGCCTAGCTAGATGGGCATTAGCACTACAGGAATTTCAATACGTAATCGAGTACCGAAAAGGTCGAGAAAATGTAGTAGCTGATGCCCTTTCCCGTCATGTCCCAGCTAAAAATGCGGAAGCATCTGAGGTAACCCAGCCCGAACCAGGCAGTATGGCCGAGACGAGTGCATTAAATGAGTTACCGCAGCATGCCGAAGCATCTAATGACGAAGTAGAATGTGAGGGAACAGAGAATATGTACCCCCCAGTGTGCATAATCAGTACTGACGTACTAGATCACTTAAAGGTAGATGTAGATACGTGGAATAAGGAGCTAAAAACCGATTTGGAAACTGCAGTGTTAGTAGAGGCATTCGAGTCAAACAAGTCTGTACCGTCTGATTATACCTACGAAAATAAGATCTTGTATAAGTGGCACGTAGATTTATACGGAAGGCGTAGGAAGAACGCACATAAATTACTGGTAATACCTGTGAAATTTCGAAAACAAGCGTTCCAGTACCTACATAGTTCACTATACGGAGGTGGACATCAGGCATATTCTAAGACCTATGCGCTAGTATCTACGTTAGTCTTTTGGTTTGGTTTAGCTCGTGACGTACGACAGTTTATTAAGGAATGCCCTGTATGTGCAGTTCACTCGGTAGGTCCGCGTTCTCCACAAGCACCTTTAGGTGAGTTTCAACCAGTTACAGCTCCATTTCAGCGTATAGCCATGGACGTAATTCATTTTACAACCAGTAGCCGAGGGTATGTAGCAGCTCTTATTGTTGTAGATCATTTTACTCGATGGGTTGAAGCGATACCGCTTCGAAACGAAACCGCTAAAACCATCGCGGCACAATTTTTGGTCCAAATTATAGCACGACATGGCGTTCCGCGTGAAATTTTGACGGATCGCGGCGCAAATTTTCAGTCTGCTTTAATGCAACAGGTGTATCAGGTATGCGGTTCAGTTAAGTTTCAGACTACAGCATACCACCCTCAGTCCAACGGCATAGTGGAGCGTGCCTGTGGCACTATACGCGAACTAGTACGAAGGTATGTTGACTCGCAACAAAAAGACTGGGATTTAGTACTTCCCTGGGTCATCATGACGTACCGAGCATCACCCCATGATACCTTAAAAGAAACCCCATTCTTTCTGCTGCACGGTAGGGATATGGTTCTCCCAGTCGATCTCTGCGAACCGGATTTAGGAGGTGAGTCTCTACCTGTGGAGCAGTATAAAGGTGAGTTAGTAGAACTTTTAGGAGAGTCATGGGAAATAGCCAGATTGAACATCCAGAAGGCGATGCAACAACGAAAGGAATGGTACAACAAAAAGGTGAAAACGAAGGTATATACTGTAGGGGATATAGTGTATAAGAACGGGGAGAAAGCTCCGGAAGGACGGGGAAAGCCACCAAAACTTAGGGCCTAGATATGATGGAGCATTTCGGGTAGTAAAAGTGCACGATAATTTTAACGTGGATATTGCACCGGTTGTTGGAACGACTAGAAGTAAGATCGAAACAGTGCATGTAAATCGGTTGAAAAAGGTGGCATTAGGGACAGACACCCCACCGCCACAACCGAAAGTAGTTTTTCGAGATCCACCGGAAAACCCTAACACTACTGCACCTTCAGTATGTAGCTCGGAACGCCTTGGTACTGAAATTTCCACTGAATTGTTGGCTCAGCACGAAGTACTAACTCAAATATCTAATTCGAATTCTCTGTCTCCTCTTGACTTTTT